>BOSO01000558.1:0-54861 GCA_018403395.1 Gorsachius goisagi
CCCCCCCCGGCCGCCCCCCCCCCCGCCCCCCCTCCCCCCCCCCCCCCCCCCGCGGCCGCCCCCCCCCCCCGGCCGCCGCCCCCCGCCCCCCCCCCCCGCCGCCGCCCCCCCCACCCCCCCCCGCATCCGCCGCCCCCCGGGGCCGCGCGGGGGCTCTGCCCACCCCGTGCCGCTGTCCGCGGTGCTGAAGCGGCCGCCCGGGCCCTGCGCCGGGGCCGGCGGGAGCCGCTCGGCCGGGACCGCTGCGCTTCGCAGTGACGAGCCGAGCCCAACCGAGCTGAGCCGTGCCGAGCCCAGCCGAGCCGAGCTGAGCCGTGCCGAGCCCAGCCGGTCCGCTCGGTCGTGCCCGCGCCGTGCCATTCCCTGCCAGCCCGAGCCGTGCCGTGCCGGGCGTGCTGCAGCCCCGGCGCAGTGCAGGCGGGCAGGGCCGCTGCGGGCGAGGGGACGGGGCTGCAGCCCCGCGGGCGGCGGGGCCGCCAGGCCCTGGCAGCGGCCGTGCGACTGCTGGCACTTTGGCCTGAGCTCTCCCCGGGGCACCGGCCACCAGCCGAGCTGCTGCGGAGGGTCCTCGGGCCCCTGCGGGGCCGTGCCCAGCCCCAGGCAGCAGGGCCGGCGCAGCACCCTCTCCTGCAGGTGTGTGTGTCGGGGACGGGGATGGGTTGGAGCCAGGGAAATGCAGCGATGTGCCCGAGGGGACCTGCAGTGCCTCTCTGACCCCCCTGCCAGGTCCCCTTGCCAGGTCCCCTCTCAGGGTCTGCTGAGAGCCCCAGCCAGGAGGGAGCAGCCGGCTCTGGCAGCCGCTGCAGAAGCCCCTGGCTGCCTGCAGTGAGGCTCTGGGCACAGCTGCGACGAGGCTTTTGGTGTTCGCTCTGCTCCGCCGACCTGAGCCTGTTTATTTGGTTGTTTATTCACAGCTCCACTCAAGGTCAGGGCTGGCAGGAGTCTTCTGGGGGCACCTTGCCGAGCTGGGGGGAGCCGTGCTGGCCCCTGGCCGTGCCCTTCCCTGGGCTCTCGCCCTCCCCTGCCCTCTGCAGCACCTGGATCTATCCCGCTCACTGCGTTTCCATCGCAGCAGTGCCGGCGGCAGGCGTTTCTGCCTTGCTGGGGTCTGGCGGGAGGGCTGGACACGGTGCCACTACAGATGGACCAGGAGCTGGGCCTGGCAAGGTGGTGCCCTGTGGGCTGATGGGCACGAGGCTGGAGGCAGCGGGAGCCCTGAGGGGGGGCTTGGGAGAGGAGGGGAGCATCTGTGGGGAGGGGCATGGCAGGGTCCTCTGCACCCAAGCCGAGGACGGCTGCTGCAGGGCGGTGGGATTGTCCCCCCTTGCTGAGGGTTGCACTGAGCTGCCTGTGTGGGGTTTGTCTGTGGGGACTGTGGGTGACCTGGGGGGTGGCAGAGCTGTTGCATGCTGGTGGGGCTGCCCCCATGTGTCCCGGCTGCTCCAGCGCTGGCCCACCGGTGACTTGCCGAGGCCAATGGAGTTGCTGAAGCCCTGGGTGCCGCTTAGGCCATTTCTGTCGGAAAGGCTGAGCAGTGTCCCTGCTCTGGACAGCCTGTGAGAGCCTCATGACAAGGACTGGAAGGGCTCCAGCCCTGGCAGCCCGGCGAGGGCTGGGCCAGTGGCAGACCCTCTGGGGAGGTGACGGGGAGCAGGGGAGCAGGCAGGGCTGCTGCCTGCAGTGTCCAGGCTGGCAGCTTGCACTGCTCTGTTTGGGGTGTGAAAATGTCAGATGCGGCCCCACCTCAGGCTGCGGTGCCGGCGCTCCAGGCTGGAGGCACCGGGCTGCCGAGGAGGGGAGACCCGAGGCCAGGAGCTTTGCTGGAGCTTGTGTCCACGGCCATTTCCAAGGCAGGGCTCGGGCTGTTGGACAATCTGGGAAGCTGTTTAAACGCAGCCAGCCAAAGCGCCTGTGCTGGAAATCCTGCGCCTGCAGGGCCGGCTGATCAAAGGGAGGATAATCCTGGGTTTAGGAAGGAAGAGGATAGGTCTGAAGTAGCAGTTGGTCCAATTTGGGTCAGGCAATGAAAGAATCCAGCCCAAAAGGCCACTCGGTGTGATTGCTGGCTGGAGGGGCAAAGCGCAGTGCCGGGGCGGGGGGAGCCTGCCAGCCCCCCACACCCCGCCCCACCGCCATGCCGCAGCCGGGAGCCTGCACTGCTGTGCACGCTGCCAGCACGAGCCAGCACTGGTGGTCTCTGCCTTGGCAGGGGCTGGGGGGGCTCCAAGGCCCCCTGAGGGTTACCCTACCCAGGGCAGCTGGCAGATACCCTTGCTCAGGGGAGGAGGAAGCCCTGGGTGGGAGCAGAGGTGCCAGCTGCCATCAGGGTCCCTTGGCCACCCCCGTCTGGCTTAGGCACCCCCAGGCCAGCAGCCCAGGGCCAGCCCAGTGGATGTGTGGCCAAGTCTCTTTGATGGCTGGCGGTGACAGAACAGCACCGTGGCCTTCCCAGCCAGCAGCTTCTGCAAAGCGGCAGCAGCTGAGGACATCAGCCAGGGCCACGCGCTCTCACCCGTGTGCTCGCTGGGCTGCTGGGGTCACCCTGGGGTGCCCCTTGCTGCCATCCGCGGGCAGAGCCCCAAGGAGCGGGAGGAGGCTGCTCGCCAGCCGGTGCCATCGAATGCTCTGGCAAAAGTCAAGGTGCCCTGTGCACCTCCAGGGGAGCCCCGGGGCGTCCCCGGGCGCCATGAGCAGCTGCTGCACTGCTGCTGGCGGGACTGGTGCGGGGGGGCGGCGCAGGAGGGGCCAGTGGCCAGGCCTGCGCAGGGGTCCCTGAGCTGTCGGCACCCCTGTGCCAGCAGCCAGCGGGCCCCGGGGCACTGCCAGAGCAAAACAGAGGCACGGGGGAGTGTGGGGCCGGAGCTGCCCACGCCGCATCCCCTCTCGCCTGCTGCTCCTCCCAGCTGGCATCACAGCCCCAGTCCCCGATGTCCCTGGCCAGAGCTCACTCTGCGCGGTGGCCGTGAGGGAGCTGGCCCTCGAGGTGTGCCGTGGAGGGGACGGGCTGGCCGTGGCCGGGCAGGAGCAGGCAGCAGCCCCAGCAGCAGCTCTGGTTAATTAGCCCATAGGGTTTGGCTGCCTGGGTGCCCCCCCAGCCGGTGCTCCGTGCCCTGTGCCTTGTAAAGCGATTAGGGAGGATTTAGGATAAGGGACATGACGCTTCCCAACCCAATTTAGGGCTGAGTAAAAAGCCATTAGGAGATCATGCTGTGGCTGGTGCTGCAGCCCGAGCGCTGCTCTGTGGGGTGGGCGAGGTCCCGGGGGTGCAGGGATGGTCCCTGGGCAGCTGGGGTGGGCAGCGGGCTCGGCATTGGGGTGCCCTGGGCAGGCAGGGTTGGCGGTAACCCCTACCGTGAGCGGGACTGCGCAGTGCCCACGGCGGGGCTGTGGGTTCCTGCCAGCGATCCCGCCGCCAGCCCTTCCAGCCGCCGCAGCAAATTAAAAGGCCGATTCATGTTGAGTGATCCCTGGGGAGGGGGGCGGCTGAGCGCCGGGATCGAAGCCTGGCACGGCTCGGCTCTGCTCCGCTCATGCCGCCTCTCCTGCGCCGGGCTGCCCGGCCTCGGTGCTGCCCAGCCCAGTCCCCTGCTCCTGCCCCGGGGCTGCTCGTCCCCGGGCTGTGCTGGGGGAGTGGGGCACGGGCAGGCGCCGGGGGGACCTGGCAGTGTCCCACGTGTCCCCGTGGCCGGGAGGTGTCACCCGCTCGATGCCACCGGGCAGGGACTGGCCGTGGCAGTGGCGGGTGGGAGATGGGGTGGGCCCTGCCCGGGACGGCGGCGGTGCCCCCGCCTGCCTCTGCCCGCACGGGCCACACCGATCCCACCGCAGCTGCGGGGAGAGGCGGCACCAGCCCCTCTGCGGCAAAATGGTCTCTGGCAGGAGCGGGGAGCACATCGTCACCTGGGACCCCGCGGCCCTGGCGCTTAACTCCTTCCAGCCTGTGGGGCCAGGCGGGTGCTGGGGGGTTTCCCCGAGCTGTGCCCCAGGGACGCCAGCGCTGTGCTGCGTGCATGTCCCCCTGTCCCCACCTCCTGCCAGCCCGGGGCCTCTCCTGGTGCCGGACCTCGTGGCGGCACCGCCAGCCGAGGGGCTCCTGTGCCCCGGGCTGGCCCTGGCAGCCTGGGTGATGCCAGCACCGGGCTGTGGTCCCTGTGGTGCAGGAGAGGGCCGGTGCCCTGGGGTGGAGGGGCTGCGAGGTTTGGGTGCTGTCATGGTGCCAATGGGTTGGAGCGCGGGCACCCTGGGGTGCCGCTGGCGTCTGTTGTGCGGAGCCGGGCAGTGCCATGGGGCCAGGGCCCCGTCTGCGCCGTCCGGTGGGTGCTGGGGGCCGGGGCGCGGGTGCTGTGCGGGGCCGGCGTCCGGCCGCCTGCGCCGTTACATAAGAGCGGGAGCCGAGGCGGCCGTGGCTCGCCGTTGCCATGGAAACCAGCACGGTGATGGTGATGTCGTCGGCCGGGTACAAGGCGCTGAGGCGAGGCCCCCGCGGGCTCCGCTCTCCCGGTGGGGTCCCGGGGCCTCGCCGGACCCCCCTGCGCCGCCCAGCCCCCCGCTCGGTCCCGGGGGGTGGGTGGGCTCCGCACGCCCCGGTCCTGCGCCCTCGCGCCCCCGCGCCGGGGATGCGCCCCACCCTCGGCCTGCAGGGCGTCCCCCTTGGCGTGGTGGCCGTCTCACGTCCACGTGGTCCCCGGAGCCGGCGCGGGTGGGTGGGGGCCGTGGCGAGGAGGTGGGTGCCAGCGGAGGATGCGGCCGCTGTTACCTAACGAGCGCTGGGTGCAGCAGAGCCGGAGCAAGGAGCACGTTGGGTCCGCGCTGAGCAAGCCCTGCGCACCCTGCGGGGCGGGGCAGGGCACGTGCCGGCGGCGCTGGGCGCGCGTCTGAGGGGGCTGCGGAGCGAGGCCGGCCGAACCTGGGTGCAGGGGTGCCCCCGGGGCGACCGCCGTGGCCGTTCCTGCGCAGGAGGAGCCTGCGGGCTCTGCCCTGCAGTTTGGCTGCGCCGTCAGGGACGCTGCTGCCCCGCTGCTCCGTGCCAGGGAGCCTGGGGACCAGTGGGAGGTGGGGGGGGGGGGGCAGCCGGCGGGTCGGCGCCACCTGCGGCGCTTGGGGCTTCACCTCCCGGTCAGCCAGGAGCGCCGCGTCTGCCAGGGAAATTGCAGATGGTGAATCACCACCGCACACAGGCAAACCGGCTCCCAGGATCCCGAATATGAGTCAACTGGCAGGAGGCAGGCGGTCTTCAAAGGACCCGGCTGCTCCAAGCGGTCCCGGGGTCTGTCCTGGGGCCGCTGCGGTGCGTGGGTGGCTGCACTCTGGCCCATGGGTGGCCCCGGTGCCACCCCTGTGCCGGCGGGCGCTCCCGGGCTCCACGCTGGAGGCCAGCGGAGGCGAGGGCTCTTGCGCCGGGCCCAGGGTGCGGAGCGGGTCTGTAGCCCTGCCCCTGCAGGCAGCCTGCCCGGCGGTGCCATTGCCCGGGGACGGGTGCGTGGTGGAAGCCCTTCTCCCCCCGCCCGGGGCTGGGGGCCAGGCCTGGCTGCCTGGGCTTCCCTGTGCCACAGGGGCCGCTGCCCAGCGAGCTGCGCTGCCCAGCACCGCGTCCTTTGGCTCCCTGGCCCCGCACAGCCCCTGCCCCCCTCTCCTCTGGGCTTCCGCTCAGGGCTGTGCCGCTCCGGCTGTGCCGCTCCGGCAGCACCGTCCTCACTGCCGCTCCATTTCCAGCCTGATTTATTTCTGCTGCTCTGCAGCTCCGCCGTTTTCCTTGCTATTAAGCCGACTCCGGGTTTCTTCTGCATGAGGTCGTTAATGCAGCGAGCAGCCGCGGCCCTGTCCCAGCAGCTCTGCGGGCTCCGTGCCGCTGCGGGCGGCTCCGCTGCACCGGGCAGAGCAGCACCGCCTGCCCTCGGTGGCGGCACCGCCGGATGCCTCCCCGCCTTGCGGCACCGCTGGCGAGGCCACGGCCCCTGCTCCTGTGGCGCATGTCAGGGAGCAGGACCAGCCATCCGGCCGCTCGCCCCGCTCCCACGTGCCACACCGGGACTGCTCCCCGCCGCGGTGGCGTGTGGGCAGCTCACCCATGGGCGCCCCGCGCCGTGAGTTATTGCTGCCAGCCGTCCTGCCAGGAGGGTTCCCCCTGGATCCACACCGCTCACTTCACTGCGTGGATGCGCTCCGGCGGGTCCACGTGCCGGCCCGGCCGGGCAGGGCAGCGTGTGGCTCCTGGGGATGGGCAGCCCCTGCCCGCGTGTGGTGCGGGAGGCGATGCTGGCGGCTGGGACACAGGGGCTGCCATCGCCTGTCCTGGGCGCGGGCACGGTGCCCTCCCGCGGGAGCTGGGGTGCCGCCGTGACGCCCCGCAGCGGCAGCCCGGGGGTGGGAGCTCTTGCAGCGCCGGCCGGGGCGCGGGCTGCCTGGCTGACCCGGCGGTGTCTCTGCAGGTGATGGCAATCCCAAGGAGAGCAGCCCCTTCATCAACAGCACGGACCTGGAGAAGGGCAAAGAGTACGATGGCAAGAACATGGCCCTCTTTGAGGTAGGGCGCGTGGGCAGGGGGGGTCCTTGAGGAGGGGGCCAAGCGGGACAGTTGTCTCACAGCACCCCGACCTGCGCTGGGGGCACCGGGACGCCCCAGAGCCCCAGGCTGGGGTCCTCCAGCTGCTGCAGCCATGCCCGTGTGGCAGGCAGGGGGGTGGCGTCTGGTGAAGTCCCTGGGGCTGGCGGGGGTCCCAAGGGACTGTCCTCGCAGCTCGGGGCTCTGCTCTCTGCAGGAGGAGATGGACACCAGCCCCATGGTCTCGTCGCTGCTGAGCGGGCTGGCCAACTACACCAACCTGCCGCAGGGCAGCCGGGAGCACGAGGAGGCCGAGAACAATGACGGGGGCAAGAAGAAGCCGGTGCAGGTGAGGGGCGCAGGAGGGACACAGCCCCTTCCCCCAGCCCCTGCCTGTGCAGTGCCAGGCCACGGACTGCTCCGGGGGCAGCCGGGTCCCTCGGTCCCCGCCGGGATGGGGGGGGGCACGGTTTCACCCGGGGTCCCTGGCTGTGTTGCTGGAGGAGCGGGACCCCTCGCTCCTCTGCTGGCCAGGCCCGCGAGCCCTGATGGCTGCTTGCTCCCTTGGCAGGCCCCGCGGATGGGCACCTTCATGGGTGTCTACCTGCCCTGCCTCCAGAACATCTTTGGGGTCATCCTCTTCCTGCGCCTCACCTGGGTGGTGGGGATCGCCGGCATCATGGAGTCCTTCTGCATGGTCTTCCTCTGCTGCTCCTGTGTGAGTGATGGAGCCGGTGGGACCCCCCTGTCCTCGCCTGGGGTCTGGGGGTCACCAGCCAGGCTGGCTGGGCTGCGGAGAGGTGCCCCTGCCCCACTTAAAGCAAGGAGAAGCCTCCAGCTTCCTAAAGGAAGAATGGTGCTCAAATGTCGACCCAGATCGTAGCTGCCACGCGGGGGGGATGGAGTGGGGGGGTGCCCTGCCCTGGCCCTGCGCACTGTCCTGCAGCGAGCCCTCCCGCCAGGACAGCGACCCCAGGGTGGAGGTTGGGGGGCTGAACATGGGCAGTGTCCTGGGCAGCCTGGGAGCCCCCCACCCCTCGTGGCGCTGCCGGTCCCTCCAGGGGGCTCAGACCCCCACTGTGCTGCCAGCCAACAACGCTGCCTGCCCACCCACCCACCCGGCTGTCCCCCAGGCGTCCCAGCCCTGTGGCACATCTCGGCGTGGCCCTGGGGAGCCCCACGTCCCCGCATGGCCCCAGCTCTCCCATCCCTGTGGGGAGGGAGCTCTGCCGGGCGCCGACGCTGTGTTTCTTCCCACAGACAATGCTGACGGCCATTTCCATGAGCGCAATCGCCACCAACGGTGTGGTGCCAGGTAGGGCCGAGCCCGTGTCCGTGTGCGTGCCGGGGGCGAGGGGAGCTGGCTCCCTGCTGGGCTGGGCGCCGGCGGGGGCCCCTGTGCCCCAGAAGGGCCGGGGGGCTGAGCGTGGCAAAGGGCTTTTCCCAGAGAGCATCCCCTGAGGCCATCCCGCTCCCCGGGGCTGTGCCGGCTGAGCCGCACACGGGAGGGCGGACGTCACCGCCAGCCGCTCCCCGGCCTCCTGCCACCCGCCCGCCGGGTTCCCCATGGCCCGGGGGGAGTGCAGAGCTGGAGCTGCCACCCGTCCCCAGAGCCGCGAGGTGCAGATGGCAGCAAGAGCCGCCAGCCGCAGCTCCTCCCTCCGCCAGACTGGCGAGGCCGCGGGGGAGACATGCCGGCAGGATGGGAGCCGCGTGCTCCGGGCGTGCTGGGTGCCACGGGCTGGGCAGCGGGGCAGCCTCTGCCACCGGCGTCCCCAAGCCGCCCCGGACGCCAGGATGCTGCTGTGAGCGGTCTCTGCCCCCTGGGAGGCACCGGCAGGGTCTTGCCGTGCGGGTGCCCCTGGGCTGCCTCCCCCAGGGCATGCCCAGCCCCGCAGAGCCCCGGGGAGCTGGGAGCGGGCGAGCTGTGCCGTCCCGGCTGGTCCACCAGGCTGGGCACGGCACTGACAGCCCCAGCGCAGGGTGTAATTAAAGCAATTAATCATCCTGCCGCTGTGGCAGGACCATCGATCCCGGCCGCCCAGCTCTAAGGGCTCCTCTGGGAGGACAGAGCAGGACACGGCCCATGTCCCCGGGACTCCAGCGCCTGTCTGGCATCCCAGGGGACACGCGTCCCTGCAGCCATCACACCTGGCTGCTGGGCTCCTGGGGAATGGCTCTGCCAGCGCGGTTGCTCCCGCTGCTGCGGGGCCCTGGGGAAGTGGGGTCCAGGTCTGCCCTGGCTCCATCCTGCCCTCTGGGACGCCTGGCAGGGCTGGGGGTGCCGCCGGGGTCTGGTTGGGACCCACCTTTTCTCTCTCCGGCAGCGGGTGGCTCCTACTACATGATCTCACGCTCCCTGGGACCCGAGTTCGGTGGGGCTGTGGGGCTCTGCTTCTACCTGGGCACCACCTTTGCCGGTGCCATGTACATCCTGGGCACCATCGAAATCCTGCTGGTACGTGCCTGGTCCTTCTCCCCACTCGGTGCCGAGGGCTCAGGTCCTGGCAGGGCAGCTCTACCCTTGCCAGCCCGTGCTGCCTGCTCCTTGTGGCCCAGCAGGGGGCTGAGGTTTTGCAGTGGGGCCGAGTCCCTTCCCCGGCACCCCCTCTGCGGGGCCGTTAGCCAGTGACGCCATGATTCTCTCCCAGGCCTACATCTTCCCAGCCATGGCCATCTTCAAGGCAGAGGATGCCAGTGGGGAGGCGGCTGCGATGCTCAACAACATGCGTGTGTATGGCACCTGCGTGCTGACCTGCATGGCCACCGTCGTGTTCGTGGGGGTCAAGTACGTCAACAAGTTTGCCCTGGTCTTCCTGGGCTGTGTCATTCTCTCCATCCTCGCCATCTATGCTGGTGTCATCAAGTCAGCCTTCGACCCTCCAAGCTTCCCGTGAGTACGGCATCCCACGGGGCTGCGGCGGGGCTGGGGTGTGCAGGCACGTGGCTGAGTACCTGTCCCCCCCCCCCAGGATCTGCCTCCTGGGCAACAGGACCCTCTCACGCCATGGCTTCGACCTCTGCACCAAGATGGTGGTGGAGGGGAATGAGACGGTGGGCTCCAAGCTGTGGGAGCTCTTCTGCACCTCCCGCTTCCTCAACGCCACCTGCGACGAGTACTTCACCATGAACAACGTGACCGAGATTGAGGGCATCCCCGGCGCCGCCAGTGGCCTCATCCAAGGTGGGCATGGCACAGGGATGGAGGCACGGGGATGGAGGAGCGGAGGCAAGACACGTGGGGATGTGGGCACGGGGGCAGAGGCGCAGGATGAGCCCCAGGGGAGCGGTGGTGGGGCAGTGGCCGTGCATCCCAGGCGGCTGCGCTGGCGGGGTGGGACGAGGGGCCGGTGCGTGCGCGGGTGGCAGCCCCTCGAGCGCGGCGGGCGGGCGGGGTGGGGGCAGGCGGGCAAGGCTGGGTCCATGCGAGGGGGCGTGTGGGCGATCCCTGCCGTGGGCTGCTCTGCCCCTCGGGCGCAGCGAGCCGCGCTCACGCCACGCCGGGCAGCGGGACGGACTCCTGCACCACGCGACCGAGCTGGGCGCTGCGGCCGCCCGTGTGCGGTTTGTGCCAGCCAGACCGCAGCAGGATACCCAAAGGCCGGGGAGGAAGAAATCCTCCCTCTGCTTCCTGTTGGCCTTTGGAAAGGCTGGTATCGATCTGAGGTTTTGCGAGGAGCGATCGTCCCTCAGGGACGCTTTGCTGCTGCGGTCGCAGCCACGCCGGGAGCCTGGCCAGGGCCGCAGAGGAACTCGTGAGGTTGTTGGGAGGAGCCACTTCTGACCTGTTTTCCCGGACCTGCCGGTACCTCTGCCAGGTGCCCACGCTACGCGGTGGGCGCCGGAGGCCGGTGCTCAGAGGGTGTTTGCAGACCCCGGCTCCGCAGGGCTGTGCCAGCAGGACCTGCTCCGGGCGCTCCTGCGGTGCCAGGCTGGGTGTCGGGGTGGGGGCTGCGCCGGCCGGGCACACGCCGGGTGCACGCAGTTTGCTCGCGGCGGCTCTGTCTCCGGTGGGTCCCGTGGAGCGGGGTGTGGGCTTGCTGCGGGGCAGCCCCAGCTGGGTCTGCGCCGGGTGCTGGGGCCGAGACTGTGCCGGGGTGGCTGCGGGCCCGCTCCTGGCCGTCCCTGCCATGGCAGCTGCATGGACCCAGGCACAGGAGCTCAGACTTTGCTACGCCTGTGGCGCCTGGGGCTCTGGCTGCCAGGCCGTGTCGTGGTGGTGTGGTGGAGCGCGTCCGCTGCGTGGTCGGGAGGCTCCTGATGGCGTCCCCCGCTGCGGTCTCGTGGGGCTGATACGGCGCCTCTGGCTGCTGGGTACAGCCTGCTCCTGCTGGCCATGCTCCAGCGTTTGGGGTGTGCGGGGCAGAGCCAGGACCCGGCTCTGGGGCGGCTGGTGGCGAGGGTGACAGAGCTGGCAGCGTCTCGAGACGGCGTCACTGCGCGGCCGTGGCAGAGCTGGTGGGGCTGGCTGTGCCCCAGGCACCGGGTGTCCCTCAGGGAGAAACGTGCCCTGCCGGGAGGGTGATCCAGGCGGGGCTGTGTCGGTGGGGGCTGCCAGCCCCGTCTGTCGACTGAGAGCGGGCAGGGGGAGGGCAGGCGGCCGGGGGGTGCTCAGCAGCCCCTTGGCAATGCCGCGCTGCCGGCCTCTCCCTGCCGTGCCTGGGCGCTGGCTGCTCTCTGCTGCTCCAGTTTCTCCCTGCGATCTGCGGCCAAGGCAGCACATGGAAGGCCACTAAGCCTGTTACATCAGCCCTGCACTTGTAATCCCATCAAAAACATTATCAAGTTACTTTGACACGATCCACTTTCCTTAAACCTGTGTTGATCAGCATTAATTGTATTACCCTCTTAATTATTTGCTACCGCAGTCCCATGTCAAGTGTTCCGGTATCTTGACGGGACGATGCCAGCGGCAGGACGGACCCGCTCTAGTTGCCCCCCCACGCCACCAGGCGTGTCCCCAGGCCGGGTGTTCCTGCACATCCGTGATGGGCTGGGGATGCCCGGTCCCTTGCCCGTTGAATGCCAGCGGCCCCAGCTGCTCAGTGGGGCCGGGGCCGGGGTGGGGGGACAGCGCCGGACGCCTCCCTTGGGGCGGAGGGTGCTGTGCCGGGTGTGGGTGGCTCTGTGGCACCTCCTCATGCCGTCCGCGCTGCCCGGCCTCCCGCCTCCTCACAGAGAACCTCTGGAGCTCGTACCTGACCAAGGGCGTGATCGTGGAGAAGCGGGGGCTGCCCTCCGTGAGCCCCCCCGACACCCCGGTGGACATGGACCAGCCCTACGTCTTCAGTGACATGACCTCCTACTTCACGCTGCTCGTCGGCATCTACTTCCCCTCGGTCACAGGTGGGAGCTGCTGCCGGCCCTGCCGGCGTGCCGCGGGGCGCCGGCTGGCGCGTGTGCCACCGGGCCTGCTCCCACGGAGCCCACGTGCGCCTGCCCCCCGTGCTGGGCGCAGCGGTGGCGGTGGTGGCGCGGGGGTGGATCGCAGGCTGCGCCTCCCACGCAGCCGCCCGTGCTCCAGATCTGGCAGTGCCGCTCGGCGCAGCGCTGACGTCCCGCAGCTCCGGTATTTATAGCTCCCCGGGGGTGGAGGAGCCCCCCCCCCCCCCCCCCCCCCCCCCCCCCCCACATCCCTGCCCTGTCCCCATTCCTACAGGCACTGCCGGTGGCCCCCCCCCCCCCCCCACAACCCCCCCCCCCCCCCCCCCCCCGGGTTAAAGGCGGGGGGGGACCCCAGCGCACCCCCCCCAAATTACAACGGGGGGGGGGGCCCCCCCCCCCCCCCCCCCCCCCCGCGCCCCAGTCCCGCTGCGGAGCCACTGTGGGGCACAGCCACCTGGGTCCCACCTGCAGCTCTGCTGGGACCCCCAGGGCTGCCCCAGGCACTGGTGGGGTCTGGCACCGGACAGGCCCCGCGATGCTGCTTGGCACCCAGCCCTCAGCACCCGCCCACCCGGTGCCCGCTTGCTGGCAGGTCCTGGATTTCGGGTGGGGTGTCCCCTCAGTGACGCGGGCTGAGCTGCAGGTGGCTGCGTCCCGGCTGCGGGTCCTGCCCTGCCGGGCACAGTGGGGTGGCCGCCCTGGCCGCTGCCACGGCAGGAGCACGCGTTGTCCCTCGGGCTGTGCCGGGTCTGCCAGCACTAGCAATGCCCCAGCCTGGCCCTGCCTCCCCGAGCAGCACCAGGGCCAGATTCTGTCCCTGTCACTTCTGCAGGCAGTGTCCCTGCTTGAGCTAATTAAGTGCTAATGAGACAAGTCACTTAAGAGCGTTTTGAGCCTAATCCTTGAGTTACCTGAGACGGCAGCTCGGGGCAGGGGGCGTGTGGGGAGTGGGCTGGGTGCTGTGTGCCTGCTCCCCGTCCTGGCACAGCGCTGAGCTGTCCTGCTGGCTGGCACGGCGAGGGCTGCAGCTCTGCCCGCTGTGGCACCGTCCCCTCTTTCCCCAGGCATCATGGCTGGCTCCAACCGCTCCGGAGACCTGCGGGACGCCCAGAAGTCCATCCCCACGGGCACCATCCTGGCCATTGCCACCACCTCTGCAGTCTGTATCCTTCAGGGCTCGCCTGAGCCTGGACTGTGGGGTGAGGGCGGGTGGGCTTGCTGCGCGGGGTGGACCCTCTCAGGTGCCCCACCGGGCTGGGCTGGGGGGGTCCCGGTGCCCCACTGGTGGTGGGGTGGGCAGGACTCCGCATCCTCCTGGCCTTCCTTGACTGCCCGGCAGATATCAGCTCTGTCGTCCTCTTCGGGGCGTGCATTGAGGGGGTCGTCCTGCGTGACAAGTGAGTGTCCCTGGGCTGTGCGGGGGGAGCCTGGCAGCCCCCAGGAACAGGCTGGGGCAGGGGCAGCCCCAGGGAGAGGTGGGGGCATGGGGGGGAGCTGCAGCTGGGACGCACTGGGCGCACAGAGTGGCACTGGAGGGTCCACAGGGGTCCTGGGTGAGAGTGCTGGGAAGGGGGGGTCTTGGGGGGGGTGCTGAGCTTGTAACAGTCGCTGGGGGCTTGTGCATGCCTTGACAGCCCCCATGTTTTGCTGCACATCCGCAGTCCTTCCTCCCGCTCCAGGGCTGCAGGCAGCGTGCTTGTTTGTCAACAGGCAGGGCTGCCTGTGCTGCCTGCGTATCTGGGGCAGCCCAGCTCGCTGCGCGCGGCAGGTGACACTTCTGGGTCGCCAGCACCAACGCAAACGGGATCCGAGCGCACGCAGCCTTGATCAGCCGCCTCCCGGCACAGGGGACGGGGAGCCCCCAGCCCACACCTCCCCCTGCCCCCCCACCGGCCTCGGGTGGGGTTTGGGGACAGACCCCGGCTACCTGAGCCCCGGTCCCGGCCCTGCCCGGAGCAGTGTCCCTCGGTGCCCAACCTGCCGCGGGTGGGGGGGGTGGGGGGGGGCGGCCGCCGTGGCACTGGTGCTCTCGGGGCTTGGCCACGGGATGGAGCCGTGGGTGACGCCGGTGCCCCCCGCAGGTTTGGTGAAGCTGTCAATGGGAACCTGGTGGTTGGCACCCTGGCATGGCCGTCCCCGTGGGTCATTGTCATCGGCTCCTTCTTCTCCACGTGTGGGGCCGGGCTGCAGAGCCTCACCGGGGCCCCCCGCCTCCTGCAAGCCATCTCCAGGGACGGGATCGTGCCCTTCCTCAGGGTAGGTGCCCCCCCCCCCCCCGGGCACCCCCTCCCTTGCCCCCGGGCACCCCCCCCTTGCCCCCGGGCACCCCCCGCCTCCTCCCGGCCCCGCCGCCAGCGCAGCCCCGGGCGGCCGGGGGGGTTTGGCCGCGGTGTCGGAGGGAGGGGGGCTCCGGGGAGGGTCGGGATCCCCTCCCCCTGCTGCCGTGCCGCTTCAGATTTTCTCTGCTCCCCGGAGACGCGTTCTCGCAACCTCATCGCTCCAAATCCAACCCGACAGCTCCCCCCAGGGAGGAGCGGGCTAATTTTATCCTCCCTCCTTCACCCCGCCGGCCCCACCTCCCGCTCGTTCGTGCCGCCCTCACCCCCGGTGCCCCCCCAGCCCCCGCCCGGACCCCCCGGACCCCGGGACCCCCCCGCAGCCGCGGCAGGAGCTGCTTCCAGCGGCAGCGGCCCCGTCCCTGGCCCGGGGCGCCGGGCTCCGCGCTGGCTGCGGGCTGAGCTGGGCTCGTCCCGGGGGGGCCCGGAGGGGCAGGGTCTGCTCTGGGTGCGGGGGGGGGGGGGGCACCGCGGGGTCTGCCCGGGACGGGGCTGCACCGGACCCGGCTCGGCCGCGGGGCTGCTCCCGCCGGGCGGTGCCGAGGACCCCGAGCCCTGACGCCCCCCTCTCCGTGTCCCCCCCCCCCCCTGCTCCCAGGTCTTCGGCCACGGCAAAGCCAACGGGGAACCGACGTGGGCCCTGCTGCTCACGGCCTGCATCTGCGAGATCGGGATCCTGATCGCCTCCCTGGACGAGGTGGCTCCCATCCTCTCCATGTAGGCAGCATGCTCTGTCCCCCCGCACCTTCACCAGCGGCGGACGGGCCCGCGACCCCTTGCCCCGGCCAGGCGGGTGGCCCCTGCAGGTCTCTGCTTCTCGGGGGGGCACCCCCGCCGCCCCGGCCCCCGCCTGGGAAGGGGGAGCCCCACAGGGAGCCCAGGACCCCTCCTCGGCCGGCGTTGTGGCCTGGTTGCTCTGTGGCCCCGGCTCCCTGTCCGTCGGTGGGGCCCGCTCCAGCGCTGGCCACCCTGGGGCTGGGAGGTGCGGCGGGGCCCGGCCGTGGCCTTGGTCCTGCCCCACGCACCCGGCTCAGCCTCACGCTCTCTCCCCTGCAGGTTTTTCCTCATGTGCTACATGTTCGTCAACCTGGCGTGTGCGGTGCAGACGCTGCTGCGCACGCCCAACTGGCGGCCCCGCTTCCGCTACTACCACTGGTGAGCTGGGGCGGGACGGGAACGGACAGGATGGGGCGTCCTGCCATCCCCCCCCACCCCGGGTCACCCCAGGCTGGGGACCCCAGCACCGCAGCGGGGCCCGGGGTGCACTGATGGCACGGTGCTCTCCGCAGGACCCTGTCCTTCCTGGGCATGAGCCTCTGCTTGGCGCTGATGTTCATCTGCTCCTGGTACTACGCGCTGGTCGCCATGCTGATCGCTGGCCTCATCTACAAATACATTGAGTACCGCGGGTAAGGGTGGCCACGGGGCCACAGGCCCTGCCCAGCACGGACAGGCGCCCCGCAGCCCCTCGGTGTGGGCTGCGCCGTTTCCCCGGGATGCTCCAGGGTGCTGTCATGGTGCTCCATGGCCGGAGCTCGGGGCATCCCTTACGTGGTGCTGGTTCCCGCAGGGCGGAGAAGGAGTGGGGCGATGGGATCCGGGGGCTGTCCCTGAGCGCAGCCCGCTACGCCCTGCTGCGGCTGGAGGAGGGTCCCCCCCACACCAAGAACTGGAGGTGAGGCCGGGCCGGGGGGGCTGGGGGCTGGGGGAGGCCAGGGTGCAGGTGCTGACTGCAGGACCGTCCTTCCAGGCCGCAGCTGCTGGTCCTGGTCCGTGGGGATCAGGAGCAGAACGTGGTGCACCCGCAGCTCCTGTCCTTCACATCACAGCTCAAGGCTGGCAAGGGCCTCACCATCGTGGCCTCCGTGCTGGAAGGGACCTTCCTGGACAACCACCCGCAGGCGCAGAGGGCAGAGGAGGTGAGAGCTTCCCACGCTGGGGCCGCTGCCCACACCAGTCCCGGTTCCACCAGCGGCGGGTGCCCGTGGCCATCCCCGGGAGCCCAGTGGCGTTTCTGCCCCGCGGCCAGGGCTGGCAGCCCCGGCTGGTGGGGAGAGCACCGGGGCGGCACCAGGCAGAGCTCTGAGACTCCACGCTTCACCGGTCCTCAGGTCACCGTGGGGATCTCCCGGCCCCTGCCCCCCGGCCCAGATGCCAGAGACACCAGCACCAGTCGGGCGCTGGTCCCAGTCTTGGCCAGCTGCTTGGCACGGCACGGCACGGCGTGGCGCCCGGCCAGGGGCTGCTGTGCCGCTGGATTGAGCAGCCCCTCAGCTGCCCCGCGGCTGCTGCAGCCCCCACCCTCCCCACAGCCCCCACAGCCCCTGCGGCCTCCGTGGGCCCCGCGGCCCCGGTGCCAGGCAGGGTAGGACCCGGGAGCCTTTCCCTGCTGGAGCGAGAGCCCTCCCCGTTCCCCGCACCTCTGCACCAGCCGGGCGGCGCATTAATGAGATTAAGCCCTTGGAAGCAAACAGTTTCTCTCCCATGCAGACATGTTATAATTTCTCTGAGTAAATAACTCTAATTGCTGCTCCACCGCCCATCAGAGCCCTGGCACAGGGACACCCTCCGCTCGGCACGGCGCGGAGCTGAGCGCCAGCTCCACTCAGCGCTGGGCCTCGCTCCTCCCGGCCCGGAGCTGCCAGCCTGCCGAGGGGCACGGAGAGCTGGGCACCCCGCAGGGATCTGCACCCCACGCCCTGCGCCCCACGCCTGGCCAGGGTGCTGCTGCCGGGGCTGGCGGCCCCCGTGCCTGCGGCAGGCACCCGTCCCCAGGCCCTGCGGTCCTTGACCCCTCTCTCCCACCTCCAGTCCATCCGCCG
This sequence comes from Gorsachius goisagi, assembly GCA_018403395.1. Classification (NCBI taxonomy): domain Eukaryota; kingdom Metazoa; phylum Chordata; class Aves; order Pelecaniformes; family Ardeidae; genus Gorsachius; species Gorsachius goisagi. The sequence goes on from BOSO01000558.1 coordinate 17,085, forward strand.
CCTCATGGAAGCGGAGAAGGTGAAGGGCTTTTGCCAGGTCGTCATCTCCTCCAACCTGCGGGACGGCATGTCCCACCTCATCCAGTCCAGCGGGCTGGGGGGGCTGCAGCACAACACGGTGCTGGTGGGCTGGCCCCGCAGCTGGCGCCAGAAGGAAGACCACCAGACCTGGAGGAACTTCATCGGTAGGCACCGCGGAGGGCGGGTGCCGCTGGGCGGGGGGGGGAGCTGCGAGCCGCCCCGGCTGATGTGGCCCTTCCCCTCCCAGAGCTGGTGCGAGAGACCACGGCCGGGCACCTGGCCTTGCTGGTGGCCAAGAACGTCGCCATGTTCCCGGGCAACCAGGAGCGGTTCTCGGAGGGCCACATCGATGTCTGGTGGATCGTCCACGACGGGGGGATGCTTATGCTGCTGCCCTTCCTCCTGCGGCACCACAAGGTAGCTCAGGCCCCCTGGCATGGGGCGGGGGCCCAGGGCTGTCCCTGCCGAGCCGTGCCCGTGCCTCACAGAATCCCAAGGGTTGGAAGGGACCTCAGGAGATCATCTAGTCCAACCCCCCTGCTAAAGCAGGGCCACCTAGAGCGTGCCTCCCTCCCTTGCAGGTTTGGCGCAAGTGCAAGATGCGCATCTTCACGGTGGCACAGATGGACGACAACAGCATCCAGATGAAGAAGGACCTGACCACGTTCCTGTACCACCTGCGCATCACTGCCGAGGTGGAGGTGGTGGAGATGGTGAGTGCTGGGACGGGGATGCGTGCTGCAGTCTGGGATGCTGCAGGTGGGGGAGCCAGACAGACCCTGCAACGGGGGGGGGAGGGCGCACCACCATGGGGACAGAGCACCATGGGGACACGTAGGGACACACAGGGCCAAGCTGGGAGCAGTGGGTGCAGCTCACCCTGCCCCACGGTTCCTCCCGTCCGCCCCGCAGCATGAGAGCGACATCTCCGCCTACACCTACGAGAAGACTCTGGTGATGGAGCAGCGCTCCCAGATCCTCAAGCAAATGCACCTCACCAAGAATGAGCGGGAGCGGGAGGTGAGGATGCAAGCCAGCCTGGGTGGGATCTGACCCCTGTGGCGGCTCTGCGCACTTATCCTGCCGGGGAGCTGGGCCTGCAGGCTGGGGTCTGCCCCGGCCAAGCCCTCTCTGCCCCGCTCCCCTGGCTGACCCTATCCTGCACAGATCCAGAGCATCACGGATGAGTCCCGGGGCTCCATCCGGCGCAAGAACCCAGCCAACACGCGTCTGCGCCTGAGTGTCCCCGAGGAGCAGGTGGGCGACGGTGAGGAGAAGCCGGAGGAGGAGGTAAGGCGCTGTGCCAGGAGGGGCCTGGGCAGGCGGCTGGCCCTGGCCCCTGCCCACTGTTCCCCCTCTCCTCTGCAGGTCCAGCTCATCCATGACAAAAACACCACCGCCTTCTCCAGCAGCTCCCAGTCCCCTGGCGACGAGGTGGAGACGGCCCCCGAGAAGGTGCATCTCACCTGGACCAAGGAGAAGTCCGTCGCCGAGAAGAACAAGAGCAAGAGCCCCGTCAGCCCTGAGGGCATCAAGGACTTCTTCAACATGAAGCCGTACGGCCCCGCATGCTGTCACCCTGTCCCACCCGCAGCCCTGGCCATCCCTGCCCGTCCTGTCCAGGCGGGTGCAGGCAGGGACCCGGCAGCACCGGCTCGGTCCCTGCTCTGAGGGGGGGGTCTGGCAGCCCCGCGCCCTGAGCTCGCCCCTGCGGAGCGGCTGGGTGGGAGGTGGGGTCGGGTCCCCACGCAGACCCGTGTCGATGGGGGACGGAGAGCCTGGGTGGCGTGTGCTTGTGGGGACGCGGGGCGCACACGCGGTGCTCACCTCTTCTCTCTTTCTCTCCCCCCCGGCCCTGTGGTGCTCCTGGCAGGGAGTGGGAGAATCTGTAAGTCTGGGTTGGGCTGGGTGCTGGGTCCCAGGGTGGGGGGAGCTGGGCCACTGCTCGTGGGGCAACGCGCCCCGAGCCATCGGGGTTGCCCCGTGCGTGAGGGTGGCTCCGTGCGCCACCTCAGCTGCTGCTGGCGTGGTGTGAGGCGGCTCACCCGGGCGGCGTGCGGGGGCCCCTGCGCAGTCTGCGCCCCGCACAGTGCTCCCCCCGCGTGCTCCCCCCGCGTGCTCCCCCTGCGTGCTCCCCGTCTGCCCCGTTACGCTGCTGGCAGCTTCCTGCAAGCCCTGGCTTGGGCACCCACGGTGACGCTGACACCGTCTGCTCGCTCCCACGCGGCTCGGCCCCCAGCAGCTGTGGCCGCTGCCCGCCGGCGCCGTGCATGGCCCTGCAGCTCACGGCCGCTGGTGCGGGCTCAGAGCCGCCGCTGGCCGTGCCGGGCAAAACTCGCTGTTCCCCGAGCTCGTGCCACAGCCCGGCCCTGGTCCCCTCTGGGGCAGGCGGCCAGTCTGCCCCATGGCCCCTTGGGTCCGGCGTGGGGCCAAAGGCTGGCTATGCCCATCCCTGTGCCCACACGTGCTGTCGCCCTCAGGAACCAGTCCAACGTGCGAAGGATGCACACGGCCGTGAAGCTCAACGAGGTGATCGTGAAGAAGTCCCAGGACGCCAAGCTGGTCCTGCTGAACATGCCGGGGCCTCCCCGCAACCGGAAAGGGGACGAGAACTGTATCCTTCCCACGGGCCCACTGCCTCAGGGCTGGTGCCAAGACCCCTCTCCGCAGGGGCAAGCGGGGGCCGCGACTCCCCCAAGGCTGGCGGATCTTGCAGGCGAGTGTCGGGGCGCAGGTCCAGTGCCTGAGCCCAGACCCCATCACGCCCCTGCCCCTGGCTGGCTCCGGCAGCCGTTGTTGGCACCGGCCTGGCTGTCCGGCAGCGGTGACGCACCTGGGACGGGTGGCGGGGCCACGTGACGTTACACCCGCGTGCGTGAGGACGTCGCAGGGGTGCAGGCAGCGATCCGCGGGGCTTGGCTGCCTGCGGGGGCGGGCTCAGCCGCGGGCCCTGTCCTGTGGTGCCAGCGTGGCCCCTTGGCTCGGGTCGGACCCCACCAGCTCCCGGCTCTGGTGCAAGCGTGTTGTGCTGCAGGCTCAGCTCCCGGGGCGGGGGGCCGGGGGGGGATGGCGTGGGGCTGTCCCTGTGGCTCCATCGTGGCGTTGATCCTCCTTGACGGCCGTGCAGACATGGAGTTCCTGGAGGTGCTGACGGAGCACCTGGACCGAGTGCTCCTGGTGCGCGGTGGGGGCCGGGAGGTCATCACCATCTACTCCTGAAACGTGGCGCGCAAGAGAGGTTTGTCTGCACGCTGAGAGCCCCGCCACCCCTTCGCACCGTGCTCCTGGAGGGGAGGAGGGAAGGCCCGATGGCGGCCGCTGTGCAGAAACGTCACCTGCCTTGGGCCGTGCCCCTGATCTCTCCCTTCGAACTGCAGCACCAGATCTTCCGGGAGCATCCAGCATCAGAGCAGCTGTTCCTCATTGCAACATCACAGCACTGCTGTCCTTGTTTATATATAAATACATACACTGTACCGCGGACTGAGCACCAGAGCCCAGCGCTGCCGCCACCGCCCCTCCCCGGCAGGGCCAGCCCCGCCGCCGGCCCCAGCACCGCAAGCTCGCAGCCCCCGGCCGGGCAGGAGGGTGGCTGTGCCAGGGTGGGCGCCTGACCCCGCCGTGCCGCTGCCCCTGCGCGGAGTTTGGCTGGACGCGCCTGTGCCCTGCGAACGCCCGCTGCTCGCCCCCTGCCTCCCCGTGGAGGCGCTGGGAGAAGAGAGAGGCCACCAGCACGCTTTCCTCGCCGGACGCTCCTCTCCCCACCTCCAGCAGCACCCGGGGCTGCCTCCCATGGCGCTGCCCCCCAGCCACCCCTCGCCAGGACGGGCTTGGACAGCCCCACCTCGCTGCTGCCTCAGTGCCGCCCGCCCCTGGAGGCCGTGGGCCAAGCTTGCGGAGATGCAGCGTGATGGTTTGGAGGGGGCAGAGGGTGGGGGGCAGCCGCAGGGGGGGTCGGGTGCTGGAGCGCAGCAATCCCGCAGCAGCGTGAGCCCTGGCCTGGGGTGGGTGGGGGGGGTGCTCCCCGTCCCCCTCCCCACTGACTCCGGGCTCTCTCTGCCCTGGTGCTCTCCTGGTGCTTGTGCAGCGGGCGCAGCGCGGAGCTGCGGTGCCGGGAGCTGAGCCGAGGCCCTGCCATGCGCAGCCTGAGCCGGAGCCGCTCTCTGGCCGCTGGAGCTGTGTGGGTGCTGCTGACCCCCCGAGGCACCAGCACTTGCTCTTGACCCCAGGCACAGAGGAATTCTGTCCTGTCCCGTCGCATCCCCCGCTCCCCCGCCACACTGCACCAGGAGGCACCAGGGGCTCTCGGGCCCCTGGCACCCGCCAGCCCGGCTGGTCCCAGCACCTGCACGTGTGTCCGGGCCCCCCCATGCCCTGTTGTGCACTCTGCTGCTCCCCAGGGCTTCGCTGCTAACCCAGCCCCAGCCCCAGGCAGTCGCAGACGCTGCCGTGGGGGTGTAGGAAAGTCTGGATCTGTGCGTAGACATTTTAACATATGCAAAGTCTGTTTGCCTGGTCTGACATGGCTGGACCCCTGCGGTGAGGGGTGGCTGTAGGGGTCCCATCGCACCCCGGCATCGCAGCACTCCCTCGCTCGGCTGGCCAGGGCGGCCCAGGCAGCGGGGCACACCAGGGCAGGTCAAACACCTCTTAACCTTTGGCAGCAGCTGCAGGGTCGCACCCCCGTCCTCCCCCCACCCCAGCATCTCTCACGCCAGAGAAACTGAGGAGCTTCTAACAAATGTGAACGGTTCCAGGAACCACGCAGGAAGCGGTGCCGAGGGCAGCCAGGGCCCCTGCCGGTGCCCGCCCCGGCCCCATGTACATAGTGTACATAATACAGTACGTGTATTTTTAAAGTGATCATATTTATGTTAATAGAACCAGATGAAGTCTATATATAGAGATCTATATCTATTCTGAGAGATGCAGGGCTCTGCTAGCACCAGGCCGCGGGGACAGGGAGCCGAGGCGGGCTGCTCCTGCACGGAACGGGCGCCCGTCCGTCGCGCCGGGTGCTCTGGAGCAGCGGTGAAGGCTGCAGCCTTCCCCGGCAGCCCCTGGGACAGGGCCAGGTCGCAGGTTCATTCTCTTCTCAATTTAGCTTCTTAAGAGTTTTCAGGGAAAAGAAGTCACAGACTTTTCTGAACTCGTTTCACAGCAGATTTGAGCTTCCACTCGAAGTGCAGCCTGCTAAGAGTTGCCCTCTCCCGGCCGTGCTGGCTGCTCGGCACCAGCCTGGCCCAAAGCGGCAGCGCTTTGCCCCCCCCGGCCAGCGCTGAGCCCCTGCGCTGGAGCGCTCGCCTCCTCGGCCCCCCCACCCCCAAACCGCTCCCCAACGCCGCCCGCACCCCAGCAGCCTCCCGGCCGGCACAGAGGGAGCGGGTGCTGCCAGTGTCCCCACGGGTGGCCCCGCAGCGGCTGCCTCCTGCCCGGCACGGCGGGTCCCAGCACCCAGCTCCTGCCTGCCCGCCGGGAGCGGCTGCGGCCCTGGGCTCCCCCCTCGCCGAGGGCAGGAGCTCCGTCTGCACGGGACGGCTCCGGTCCCCGCTCCCTCTGCAGAGCTCCTCCACTCCTCCAGGTCCAGGCCAAAGCTATTTGGGGCTGCTTGGATAAAAAGCAGTGGGGTTTTTTTTGATGTTGGGTGTTTTCGGTTTTGTTTTTGTTTAAGCCACTACTTGGACACTCTCCCAGACCAAAACCAAGCCCCAGCTGCACGTCTGTGCCTGCTCATCCCTTGCTCCCACATTTCCATCACTCCCAAAGTGCCTCCCCTCTCTCCAGCAGCAGCCCCAGCCCGACTGTCTGCCCCGGCAGCTCAGCTGTCTGCGGGGCTGCACGGGTCTGCGTTGCCGGCTCTGGTGTGGAAGCGCGTCCCAAGGGCGCGGGGTGCGCAGCATTTGCAGGGGGTGACCGTCAGGGTGAGCCAAGACCCGGATTCAGTGCAGGAGCTCCAGGCTGATGACGGGTGCAGAGGCACAGGGAAGCGCTCTCTGATCCTGCCACTGCCTCAGCCACGCTGGAGAAAGAGCAGGCAGGCGTCGGCAAGAGAAAAGTTCCTTTAGCTTTGGGAAGGGCAGCCCCGCGGGAGCCAGGATTTGCCAGTCCCTAGCTGCTCTGCCCCTTGGAGCTGGTTCTGCACTGCCACGCACAAGCTCGTGTGCTGTTTCCAGCCTCCCAAAATGACTCGAGGCACTTCTGCAGCCACGGGGGAGGCGTGTGCAGCAACCTGCCCCCTCATCTCCTGTGCTAGCACCACGCTTGTTGGGCCTGGAACGCCTGCCAGCCGCTCTGCCTCTGCAGAAGCTGCCACCCCGCTCCTCGGGGTCGCCCTCATCACAGCTTGGCCGTCGCCCTGCCGCGCCGCTGGGCCCGCAGCTGTGGGCGCTGTCCTGGGGCAGCGAGCCCGCTGCCCTCCCACCCCAGCCCAGGGAGCCGGTCGGCACCGAGGGCCGGGGCGCAGAGGCGCGTTAGGCACAGCACCAGCCGCCGCCAGCGCCTGCCCCGGCTGAGGCCACAGAAAGCGTCCGCCCTGGGCAGCGTTGGGGCAAAGAGCGCTTCCTCCGGCCGCAGGCACAGGGTGGCAGGGGCTGCCTCCACTGAGAGGTTTGCTTCATCGCCCCCCCCAGCAGATCCCATTCCCCCTCAGCACCACCTCACCCCCCCCCACGGTAAAGCCGTGGTCCCGGCTCCCCCAGGGAGCAGGAAGGCGAGCCCTTTCCATCACTACCGCTGCAAAAAGGCGTTTCCCTTCCTCATCCTCCAGCAAGAGCAGGGGCACAGCTCTAGACTGCCTTGACACCCCTGCCAGGCAAAATTTGGCTGTGGCAAGAAAGGTGCTGGTTTCCGCAGCGAGGTCTCACTCGCCGTCGGCTGGAGAGGGCCAGTTTTAGCAGACAGCACTGCATGTTAGTTTACAAACCCAGCCCTGCACGTTTGGCCTCTGTGAGTGTTCAGTTTCCCCATGGAGCACCCTTCCGCCGTTCCACCTTGGTGAAGACCGTGTCCTCCTCCGGTAGACGTGCAAGTTCCTCCTTGGCACATGTGCAGACACAGTTTCGGTTTTTTGTTCCAGACAGGAAGGTCTTGATCCCCCCCCCCAAGTTCGTTTCACAGGCAGGCTGCTGCGGGGAGCAGTGCCGAGCAGACGCGAGCCACCGGGAGGGTGGGGGGCACGCACCCCCCCAGCCAGGCTCGTTGGGCACACAGCACCAGGCCGGTGATGGCGTAAGCTCTGGTTCCTGCTGCGGGAGCGTGGAGCTGCCACTTCCCTGTAAGCTGGGCAGGCGCAGGCCCCTGTGCACGGCGGCGGCAGCAGCAGCAGGAGCAGGAACAGGAGCAGGAGCAGGAGCAGCAGCAGCAGCAGCAGCAGGAGCAGGAGCAGCAGCAGGAGCAGCAGCAGCAGGAGCAGCAGCAGCAGGCGTCTCCGGTCACTGCAGCCACCTCGCGGTACCGGCAGCGAGCCACAAGGCAGCACTGGCAGGAGGCGCAGGCAGCGTCCAGCCCGGGTTGGCGCTGGCCTGGGGCTGGACGAGGGGAAGGACTCGACACCGCACAGGGGTAGGAGCTGCCCTAGAGGGGTCAAGACCCTCCTCGGCGTAGCAGGACTCAAAACTGGCAGGAAGAGCGAGAGGTCTGGGGTTCGCTGGCTGCCCCGCGTTCTGTGCTACACGTGCAATATATCTGTTCTGAATGTTCCCACGGTCAGTTCATTCGGTACCCCTTGAACCACTGTAGCTAGGTGTTCTGCGTCCATTCCGGTGACTTTTATTCGAGTGCAATATTTCAGTAGACACGTAGTGACCTGGTATGCTTTGTGTTTTAGAGCATCTGTGAGCAGAGCGATGCAATTAAGTTTAAAACCTTGTAAATAAAACAGGTTGCAAACCAAAAAAAAAAAAAAAAAAAAAAAAAATAGTATTAGGCTTTAGGCTCGCATTTAATTTCTGTGAGTGTTTCAGTATCGTGCATTGGGCTGCCTCAGTACAGACCCCGTGTTCTCTGTGCCGGTATTAATGGAGGAGTGGCTCCTCGGCTGTTGAATGCTCCCTGTCAATGCTTTACTGCTTTCACTGTATTCATTTTTCTAGACTCCTGTCTGCACAAAATGCAATAAATGATTTTATTACACCCTTCACTGCTTGCACGGGGAGTTGTCACTCACTTCCAAGGTCGCCACAGCTACCTTGCACTTGGCTGCTACCACCTCCAGAGCAAGGAGCCAGCCCCAGCGGGGAGCAGCAAGGCTGCGGAGGGAGCGAGCCATCGGGAGAGGAGCAGCCACGGTTCCCACGCCCCAGCTCACGCACATTCCCCGTCACCCCCGCAGACGCTTTACCTGTCTGCGGGGCTGCAGAGGTGGTGAAAGGCAACTAACAGAGACTGGAGGAGGAAAGATGGCAGACGGACCTCCTGCCACCCAATTTCAGGTGGCGTAGCAAGGGCAGCACGAAGTCAGGGGAGGGCAGTGCTAAATGCGGAGGGGCCGGTAGCCCTGACTCCGCACAGCAGCCACAGTTAACGGCAACTGCGGCACCGCCCGCGGGCCAGCACAGTGCTGGACGAGCGCATCCCCCCCTCCCACCACCGGCGAGGATTCGGACCCCTCACACCAACCCTTGCCACCCAACCGCTCCAGTGTGCGTGTCCCTCAACGGGCACAGGGGCTGCTCTGCCCAAGACCCTCCGAGTCCCCTGAGCGAGGGCAAGGACCTGCGAGGCCCTTCCCAACCAACACCAACCGAGACAGGCTACAGTCTTGTCACAGCGGGTCACGGCCAGGCTCGCACACTTTTGGCTTAGCGTCCAGCGCTGGGCAGCATCTGACACAGCTCGTCTGAAGAAGAGAGCAATGGCAAACACGGTGGAATCGTGTGTTCCAGGAGCGCTCGAGCTGTCAGGTGTCAAAAATGCAACAAACCGTTTTTCCTGCCTTTTTATTAAAAAGTAATGTCCTCTTGTTAACAGCACAGAGAGGAAAGAAAAAACACTACAACACAAACCACCTGGGACAAAGAAAATCCTCTGCTCCAAGAACGCTGCTCTCTCGGTTTCCTTCGGTTCTCTGCGGGAAGCCTACGGGCTCGGAGGCGGCCGCGATGGGGAGGACCGCAGAGCTCAGAGATGCTTTGTGTTCTGGTATCAAAGTGTGTTACTGGTTAAAAACACGGTGAAGAATCACTGCCCGCTTGTCCACTCAGCTGTCCGCTGCAGCTACCAAAGTGTTGGAAAAAAATGTATAAAATGACGGTATTGCCTCTTGGCACTGCCCCTGCGCCTCAGACAGACAGACAGACAGACACCCATCAAGAGCGAGAGGGGGTTTCGGCGAGCAGGCGTTCACCCCTGGTAACCGGCTGCAGGTGTCCCCGAGGGAGGGACGTGGCTGTGGCTGAGCTGTTGGGCTACAGTAACCAACCGTCCCACAGCAAGATTATCAGAAAAGGAAATATATATGCCAAATTTAACGGATTGATCTTAACGCTGACTGCCTGGTGTGGGAAAATTGACAGACCATTGGAAATCTGGAAGCTCTTCTGTTTCGGATCCACCACAGTGCTCAGACCAAAGCTGCTGGCTTCTGTGAGCTGGGCAAGGTGAGGAGCATTCCCCTGCCTCACCCTGCCAGGACACGACAGTCCAGCTATGGGAGGACCAAACGGCACGGTCCGGGGTTACTGCGTAGTGGTCAGGCCTGTGCTTCACGAGTTCAGCTGCTAGTGCTACCGCTGTAGTTTCCAGCTGGCTTATATGCCATCAAAATAAAGAAATAAAAAAAGAAATCTGAAGAAAAACAGTGCCCATTCCAAAAAGGTGGGTCCCCAAGAGGGTCCTGTCAGTGTACCACTCTGTTCAGCCCCCTATTTCCCCAAAACCACTGACCCAGAACTCTATTAGGACCATTCAGCGAGACCAGACTGCACCGCAATGTGAAGATGCGCCAGCTACTACTGGGAGTGAGCAAAATGCAGGAGGACTGTCGTTGCAGCAGCTTCCGGGACTGGGCAAAACAGCCAATTATCCAAAGCAGCTCCCAGCACACCGTGCCGCTGAGAAAATAAAAGAGCGTACTTCGCCAAACACTGCTAACCAGACCACGGTGAGGAAGGGCAGCGCTAGCCACAGTCAGCAGCAATGCCGCTGGGGGTACACTCTCGCCAAAGTGGAGAGGACATGCATATCCAGGGGCACTTGTCCCTCGTCAAGGACAGGAGACTCTTTAAACAGCTATAAGTATGGAATGGCAAAGGGAAGGGGAAAGGGCCTGACAGCTCAGCTTTAATAGTGTCGCTGGTAGGAACCCATGGGTTGCTGGCCTGAGGACCCCGCTCGCCCCTGGGCCACGGTTTGGCTCACTAGGTGGGAGAGTGCAGGACCACTCTGGATAAGGGTGTCCAAGGCTTTCTGTACACTGGGGTTGTCAAAGTTGATACCAGAAGACACTGGCCTTTGAGCAGGTACATTGCCAGGTGCAGGGAGGCGATTTTGGTGCTGACCATAGAGCGACTGAGCTTGTGGAGGAGCTCCAGGTCTTGGACCTGCATTTCTTGAAGGGCCTTGGAGCGTAGGAAGCTGCGTGCTTGGAGTCTGCAATCTCTGCTGAGCCTGGTTTAAGTTTCCAGTGCTCATCTGTGCTGACCGGGCCTGACCGCTGGCCATGTTAGCAAAGTTCTGGTTCGGAGTGCTGCCCGAAGTGGCCGCAGGGGCTGCAGAACTGCTGTTTGCTACAGCAGCTGCCGCCACCCCGCTGTTGAAGAGACTGAGGATTTTTGCTTGAAGCTCCTGCTGAGGATTAGAAGAGGACACGGGAACAGAAGGAGCAGAGACCATGGGCTGTGAACCCTGATGAGCCTGAGAGCTTGGAAGGCTGGACTGACTACCCAGAGATGATCCTGAAGGTGCCCCCAAAGACTGTCTTGACATGGGTGCTGGGAAAGAAAGGGAAGAGGGTTAAAGCTCTGCAAATGCCCTTGAAGGGGCACCTAAAGAAAACGAGTGAAACAGCTACCAAAGGCACAAGCATCAACGAATATCCCCCCTCTGAACGGGAGAGCTGCACAGCTCTGGGGAACCCAAGCCATTCAGCTCAGCTGTTGCCCTGCCTGTAGCAGCCAAACCAGTTATGGCAGTCCCGCGGTTTCCCTGAGAGAATCCAGTATAAAAGTTCTTTCACATGAAAGACCTGAATCGTCTCACATGAAATCGTCTCTTCTGCAGTCCCAGGGCTGTTTCTGGGTCCCACAAGCCATTGTCTGGGGCTGAGAAACTTACCCTGCAGAGAATCAGTGCTTCCCCTCAGCAACCGTTCCTTCCGGTCTCTCAAGTAATTAATTACTTTATCAGTCTCCTCAGCAGTCAGATAGCGATTGTCTGCCAGCAGGTTCAAGAGAGTCTGAATCCCTGGAGGGTGACCTCCCCTGACGCCCTCCTCCATGGGGGGTGGGCGCTCCCGCTCCTGCAGAACAGCTTCGTCTGCCATCTTGGCAGCCTGCCGGGCGATTTCCTCACGCTCCTTCTCCCGTGACTCTGTTTTGTAGCGCTCGTAATTCCTTGCCACCAGCACCATGGCATCAGCTTGGGGCATGTTCCGGTGTTCTGTGCAAGGAAAAGAAACGTTTTAAGCAAACCAAAGTGACGTTAAGAAGGAGGTGCCTCGCCTCACGCACACCAGCACATCTCACCCAGCAGGCAGCACCGCTTTGGGACGGCAAGCGCAGGCTTGGGAAGCTTCCTAGGCACACGGCAACGGTTCCGTTTCCTGAGCCGACAGAAGGCTCGAGGCTATCACCCAGCAAGGCCGTCCCTTACCTCGTAGCTGAGGGCTCTGAGAAGATATCGTATCGGCCCAAGAAACGCCTTTCTTGCCTCTCACCCCGTTAAAAGGGAAAGCAGCTCCCTCTGCCCCTCACACAAATTCTCCACGCTCCGGGAGGAGACAGTTCCACCCATTCTACTGCTAAAGCCATGGGCAGATCCAAAACTTGCCCTCTGGAGGCTGATAAAGCTTTCCCAGAGCAGGACAGTGATGGGGATACTGTTTGGTTCTGTACTACCAATACCTCAGTGCAGTGTGTGCGCATGCAGGAGGCGGGGAGGAAGGAAGCACTGGCCCAGTGTCACGCTGCTGCTTACGTTTACTAGTCTGGAGCAGTAAGCAGCAATCAAGTTCTTCTGTAATACAATGAGTAACGGTCAATTCCAATTTTTTTTTTTGCACTTGCCTTTTAAAGTTTTTGAGGTCATTGTTTCCACCTCACAAAGCACAAGTGCAAGTATTTCCCTGAATACAGATTTAAGCAGGGAGATCAAAAGAGAAGGCCTTTACCTTCCAAAAAGTGCCCAAAGCTCTGGGCACCTCACACCTGCAGATCACCAAACCCTACCACCCTTTTCCTCCTAACAGGAAACTGTTAGGCCTTGCACAAGTTGTGAACAAGTTCCCTGAAACTGATGTGAATGGAAAGGTGGCCACGTGGAGTTCAGGTGAGCATATTTAATCTCTAGAAAGAGCTGTGGATGAGCTAACGACTGGGGTTCTTATCAGATTTGATACACCGTTAGCTCCCATAAAGAAGAGGAGAAGCTTTGGTGGGAAAAGGGGTGTTAAACCAAAGGAGTCAAAATGAAGGGCAGTGGGAAGCCCAGTGGAAGTGTGCATGAGCTGTACTTGTGCCCTCCTATCACATCCGCATCTGATGGCAAAAGACACTAGGCTTCTCCAGTCGGGAAGCACAAAAAAACCAGTGACTGCATTCAGAAGTTGACTCTCACAGATGAATCTCACAAAACGTTGCTTGAGAACACAGTAAGGGAAAATAACCTGATCAGAGCAAAAGGCTGCTTTCCTACACCCACCCTCATGCTCGCAACAGCCAAGTCGCACCCTGAGATGGGAAGCGATGTGACAAGTGTAAATGGTGCTAAAATGCCAAAAAGGCGGAGCATGTACACCAAATCCCTTTATAGTTGCATCTTTTTATAACTCTTCCCAGTTTCAGAATCGAGTCTTCACCTTGACCGAATACGCCATCCTTATTTTGGTTTCCTTAAATCACATTTGGTTTTAAAAATCTGTCCTGTCATTTGTCACATTCCAAACATGCTCTCTTTGACAGCAACAGGAGATAAACTGAGGTTAGACTGGCATTGCTCAGAAATCTACCACGGCAATGCAGGAACTTCTACAGCTGAGGTTCATGACTTGCCCTAAGATGCAAAGGCTAGTGACGTTAGGTGCTAAGAATGCAACTGAGGATCTCTCCTGGCAGAAATTAGACACTCCTTTTGACAAGGGACAAATAAAGTACTATGGAAACTCGTAAATAATGATATTCACATTTATGACACGGTGTCAAAGTCATTAATAACTGTTCATGTCGCAGCAAGGATGAATTTTGTCCTGTGTGATTCTGCTGGAAAGAAAGTGTCCTAAAGCAGCACTTTGAGCGGTTCAGAGCAACCACAGCTACACAGCCTACCGAGACCTCAGTACCTTGCGGGGTGCCAAACATGATGTTAACAGTGCAAGAGCGGTGAACTTGATGCTGCTGGGTGATGACAATGGCGAAAGGAGACCCTCCTCTGCTCACATCGTCCAGGGCTTGCGTCAGGGACATCTCTGTGTTGAGGAAGATCAGGTCCACTACCATGCCCAGATCCCGCACCTTCCGCCCCACTGACTCCGCGTACTCCCTACCACAAAGCAAAGCCAGCAGAGTTTAACAAATCAGTCATATACAGAAACAGAAACCCTGGCACATTCACCCTCTCTGTCATCTCAGACTCGCTCTTCTGACGGTTTGCCAAGCTCACAGTGTTTAACAGGACAGTATTAAAGCAACCTCATTACAACAATATAAAAGCCCATATCCTACCCTTATTTTGATCTAAATCAGTCATTTCAGTTTAACTGAAACAGATTACAAATCAAACCTCAGCTTAGCTGAGAAAGAGAGTGTTTGCAAAGGGATTTACATTATTATAAATTTGCTTACATATAAATGTGTTTAAACTGAACTCATTAAGCGAGGTAATTTATGCCTGCAGAGATCTAAAGGATATAAAGCAGACCAGCTAACCTACAGAAGTCAGTTGCTTGTGCTACGTTCAGTGTCTTAACTGTTCAAATGCTCCTTATCCCAATTCACTGTAGCACAGACCGACTGCTGGACTTGAAGATTAATCATCCGAGGATACCTAGCCATCCACAAACATTCACTTGAGTTCCAAATATGTTTGCTCTTCCCTCTTTTGTTCTACTAGCTGCTTTCTGCTCTAACCCGGTGTCAACACAGATCTATGGATCCACTGTTCCTGCATCCACTGTCTCGCAGACTTCCCATTCCAAACAGAAACCGCAGCTCACACGGCTGAGCTTCAAGTTTTCAATCTTATTTTTTTAAGCTTACTTATACTCAGGACCAAAAGTGCAATACTGACTGCATATGAATTCTGAGGAATTCAGCCTGAGTGCACCCGCACCTTTTGAAAGAGGTTCAATTGATTGGTTTTGGATGCGGACATCGTAACGGGCATTTAAAACTGTTCCCCCCCAACTGGCTTTTTAAGGATTTCTAAGTTACAACAATTGTGTATCTAAGTTATTTGGGAGTCATCTTTCAATAGGTCTGTAACAGGCGACATCAGCGCTTCGATACCCCAGATTTATTAACATGCTCCAGCTCTTAAGGTCTGTAGCTGTTACAGACCAAAATGACCCTTAGGATATTAAGGTGATTCTCTTGCACAAAAAAATTCTCCCTGTATGAAGTACAGTAACTTGTGTTCTGTTAGAGTATCTTCCAAAGACTTTTAGTCACCAAGGGATAAAGAATCTAAAATTTCTTCTCAAGATCTGTTCAACTCCATTAAAAGCAAAGCACAGAAGTGTGCTTCTAGCTTCACCGCTTCCCTTGTCCATGTTTCCTGTTCTGCCTTCTACTGCCAGATCAGGCAAGCGCCACCTCGCAGATAGAGCCAAGTTAAATAAAAGCAACTCTTACTCTTTTTTTCTGAAGGGCTAAGGAGACAGAGCTTTAAATTTCCCCTTAACAAACATTTTCTTCAGGACCCAACCCAGATCTAGGATTCATTTACATCTTTGCTATTCTTCATTATATTTATTTGCAAAGATATAGACATCAGACTGGTGTCATCATTACAGTCCCCCTCCCACTGTACCAGGCATAGGTGTACCCCTCTGTTCCCAACACAGCCCCTGCTCTCCAATCTAAGGACATACTACTATTTTTTGCACAAGTCCCTTTGACTCCTAAAACTGTTTTAAGTCCTTACATTCCAAGAGGAAGCACGCTGCTCTACAGGGATCGCCTGCGTTTTTGTTTCTAAATAATCTTGCATTCAGCCCGATAAAAAGACACCCCGTGTTTGAGTGGGGACACCTCAGTAAGTGTTCAGGCTGCCATGTGAGATTGTCCTGTTTACTACTTACACATGCATTTGATATCGTTCATCACTACCTTCAGCAGTGATTTTATACTTCTCGGACATTGGATTAATGGCATTGACCAGCATCTGACCCAGCAACCAATGTGACAGGAGCTCTGGAACGAACACCCACACGACTCCACCCGCACAACTGCTCTGTGCTAGCTGCTGGTGGGCACGTATTAATAAGTTCCGATCATTCAACCCATGAGTAACAAGTGCAGGCCACTGTAACCTGTTGCAACAGTAGGCTGATATGAAGAGCAGATAGAAAAGCATCAGGAGAAAGTATAGCAATAGGTGACAAGAAGGAAACAGAAGTAAAGCACAGGATACAACATTTCTCCATCTCATCAACACATATTCTCACAGCAGCAACAGTAGCTGCAGTTTTCTGAGGGCTTTAAAGCCACGCTCCTCAAGAGCAACCTGTGAGACAAGCAACCTCACGGCAGGACTAAATTTAATTCCATTTTCTTCTACCATGCAATAGTAAAATTGGCCATAACTGTTTTCTTACTTTGTCTGTTTATTCACCACTATCACAGAACAATCCACAGGTCTCTCTGCATCAAAACGCCTCTTGATTTCCTCGTAGTACTGACGATACAGCTCCTCTCGGCGCCGCTCCTCACGCTTCAGACGGTCTGAAAGCAAGCCACAGGGACAGAACAAATAACGCCCTTTGGACCTGCTCGGAGCGTCACAGAACACAACGCACGCAGCACTGCAGGCATCTCCCGCATCCTCCCAGAGGGAGGGAATGTCAGTCTGCCCCTTATAACGTTACAGGTACTCACCTTCCGAATTCACTGGTGCTCTATCAAAATACTCTTTGTAACGGTCGTAGTAAGAGTCATCCTTCCGCCGATAGTAGTCTTCGAGGCGAAGGTAACGGTCATAAGCTTCATCTCGTCTGCAACATTTACAGAAGAAGCAAGGGTTTCCATGCTCCAGCACAATCTAATTTTTTGCCAGTGCATCACACACAGACCTTCCTCAAGTTTAGTTTCTGGAGTACTCTCCTGCTCCCCACAAGATGCAAAGCAGGCACCCAACTGTCCCCAGCCAGAGAAATGTCCTTATCTTAAATGCCTGACACCTCCACAAAAATGCGTTGGCAAATACAATCCCATAGAAATTACCTGTACAAAGGGTCCCGAGGGTCTCTCATATCCCGTGGATCCCTCACATCTCGTGGATTCCTCATATCCCGTGGATCCCTGTATCGATCGTACAGGGGCTCCCGTGGGTCACGAAGATCTCTAACATCACGAGGGTCCCGCAAGTCTCTTGGATCCCGGATATCCCGTGGGTCCCTGTGATCTCTGGCGTCACGCATGTCTCTAGCGCGAATGTCTCGAGTGTCTCTGGAATCGCGCCCGTTTCTACCATCCCTGCCATCTCTGGGGTCTCTCCGTGGGCTCCCCCGAAGAGGAGAGCGGTCGCGTCTGGCATCTCGGCCATCCCCATAGGCATATGGCTCTCTGAGGAAAACACCAGGGAAATCCCATTAGACTGCTAACAACATGAGTACTGTTCACCCCTACCTAGATCTCTTACCTGAGGTGTCAAAGCGACCCTTCTCTCAGCAGATGAATCCTCCCTCCTATCCCACAACAGCAAAAATTGCCCCCAAACCATATTTGCTTCTTAATTTCAATGTTTAGCCAAACAAGACCCAGAAAGCTCCTTAATGGAGCATCACTAAAGTGTAGAGCAGCTGTGGAAGAAGTGAACGGGCACCTCAGAAACCACTGTTTCAAGGCCTCTGGCCTCCCAACATCAGCCACAGATCATCTACCAAACATGTTCTTGCAAATTCTTTGAGAGAATTCAAGGTGCTAGAGCCATTTAATACCCACAAATATGCATTAGCCAGGAGCATTCAAGGGATCCATTAAATTCACTAGTCGATGGCAGCAGAACACCTGAAATCATTTGTTATTGGCATAGGTTTAAACAAGGAGCTCGTTGTGACCAAAGACACTGTAGGTTCCACGTTGCGGTTGGGTTTGTGCTGCTAGCAGAAAGCAGTGATAGCTACCACCGTGTCCTGGAATCGAAGGGACAGTTTTGTTATAATGCCAGTCTTATGTTTACGATGCCCCACGTTAAGAGGGTACTAAACCCATCCTCAGCAGCAGCAGGCTTCTCTGTCACACCCGAATGATCCCTCTCAGTCAGACTTTCTACTGCACTGTCTTCAGAGGCAAGGAGGAATAACATTCCAGTCTTCATCTTTTCCCAAAACAGCAGGGTTTTTCCCAGGTCATACTTTGTTTTCCAGAAAAAAAACGTAACTTTCACTGTAGTCTAAGCCAAACATAAAAAATACTTGCAGAGAAACTACTGAGCTTCATGGGTTTGGAATGTTCCTTCCCCAAGATACTGACAACCATCAGAAAAAAACCCAGCTTTTTGAATCTTTTTATTTCCAAAACTTGATAGACTTTTAGAGTCCTCTACCAGCCTAGTTTATTAAAGGTAAGCAGAACATAAGTCTGCTTCCGCTACAGTGCGTCCCCATAGCAGGCACCTGGAGAGAACAGCAGGAGCAGAGTCTGACGTGCCCAAGTTCAGTGTTGGGTAGAGAGGGCAGTAACGAGATGGATGTGCGGAGCCTGTGCATGGACTTTGGTGGTTAGACACCCAGCTGTGCCAGGGTATACGCAGGAGTGCTGGCATTCTCTATTTTTATGTCAGATACAAAATACAAACTACGGTGTTGCCACCAAGAGCAAATATAGCCTCCTCCTGTAAAAGAAACACTGCATTTGCACACAGACAAGTGTAAACTCCTTCAGCCTCTTGGAAACACAAATCCACTTTTTGTTTGTGATCTGTACTGAAACCACATCCCATGAGAGATACACGTCATCGCCCCCTTCCCCCCAACCTGCAGTGAACGATGGCAGAGGCTCAGGGGAAGACTTTGATTTGCTCTGATGGATACTCAGCAACTGATCTTTCTGTAGCTGTAAGACTAGATAGCAAAACAGCCAGATGCAGCGCAATTGTTTGGCATACGACATTTATTCCAGCTGAAGTGGGGGTGACCAGAAGAGGCCACATTAATTATCTGCAGAGACAAAAAGATCCAGAATGAGCAATGCACAACTGCAACAGAAGTACAGACGTGGCGTGGGTCTCCTCTGCTCTTGCATCTGCATCACTGCCCTGCTGCTTGCAGAGAGGCAGCAGCATGAAGGCACAGCAGCTTTCTGCTTCCACATCTCTGTCACCATGGTCAGACTCCTGCAGTGTCAGCACCACTGCCCGCATCTGCTCAGGACCTGGCACCACTGGCCCAGCACCGCTGCCTGCGGCGCAGCGTGGGGCTCCGCACCCTGGCGTCAGCAGCTGTCGTTCACACGCCCGCAGTGTGGTCCAGAGTCCGTTGTCTGCTGTTTGTGCACCTACAGCCATGCCCAGGGTCGGTGCCCATGGTGCTGCTTGGGACCTGGTGCCAGTGACACGGGATGGCCACAGCGTCAGCAGTGCCAGCTGGAATCCAGTGCCTGTCACAGAGGCCCCAAGGCCTTCAGCAGCCACAGCAGTAATCCAGTGCACAGCCTGGTGCCCACGGCACCGCTGCCCATGGCTCACACCTCCGGCGCTCCTTCGGACCCATGACATGAGCATCTGCTCTTGCATACACACAGGATGACACAGGCCCCAAAGCCAATGGGATCAGTGCCTGCTGCTCGTCCCTTCTGCAATGTGGTCTGAGGACCAATGCTGATGGCATAGATGCCTGTCACACACCCGCAGTGCTGCCCAGCACCTCCAGCGTTAAGCACCAGCAGCACCATTGAGGCCAAAGATGTGCCATCAGCGCCTGCTGCCCACGTGGCTGCAGTATTCTTGGGGGCCTCATGCCAGCGCTGAGCACACCTGACACTGCCCAGGCCCACGGCTTGCTGCATCCGTAACAGGAACCCCCAGCGGCATGCCCAAAACACTTCCTGGGCAATGCCCACGCGCTGGTCTCTGCAAGCACGTTTGGCCCTGTGCAGGCCAAGTGCACAGCTTACAAAAGGCCTAGATGATGCCAAGAGCTGCAGCTACTTGTTCTCTGTTGTTTTGGTGGTAGATGTCTTGCTAGTTGCACTTTCCCCCCATTTTTTGTAATTTAACAGGTCAAGTTAGTAGAGTGCACCAGACACTTGAGAGCTTGATTACCTTCAAGGAAGGTCCAACATGTAACACTCCTTTGTGTGGAAAGCTTTAGAGTATAGGCAGAGAAGATGCACACCTTAGACCAAGCTGTAACCACAGCACGCCTTCGTGCACGCCCTAGTAATGCCATGCAAAGGAAACGGAAGTCACCTTCCTGTGACAGGACAGTCTGTGTCTTCTCCATCTGCCTGTAACTTCACACAAAGGCTGTGCAGGAGCTGCACACACTGCGCCTGCCGAGGGGGTGAGGAACCAGGAGAAGCTGGCAGGTACACATCACTAACTGCACAGAAGGGGACTGGCTCCAGGTGCTGAGAATGCAAGCACACGTGTGGACGGGACAGCGCATTAGAGACATTTTCTGTCTTGTGCTTCGCTCATGTGCTCTTTTCCAGTCTCATCTCAGCACTGGAAGCTTCTGACATCAGAAGCAGCAAGATCCTGAAGTCCTCTGCAGCATGGCACTGGGAACGCTGCAGCCCCTCGGCGTTCTCTCAAGATATGCCTTGGCTTCTCTGACACTTGAGGCAGGAGCAAACATCAAGTGTGTTCTTCCTCACAAGTCTCTTACAACCTGTGCTGCAAAATGTAACGCTTAGCTGTAGTAACAGCAGCAGACACGAGGTTTCCCTCGTGCCTCCCGAGGTGTCAGCGCCAGAAGGGCTCTGAGAGGTGGAGCGGCCATGTCCCAGCTGTCTCGCTTGAGCATCTCTGCCTGGGGAGGTGGTGGTAGGGAAGAGACACAGACATTTAGCACAGGCCGCTGGGCTCATGCCCTAAAAGCCTGACCTTCCTAGTATAACTCACTGCTTCCAGGTACTTTACCTTCGTGCCGGACTGGACCTTGATGAAGCCTTATTCATATTTCTTCTTTCCACTGCTTTATTAATATCTGTAAAGAATAATCAACCCATCTGTTCAATGCTATGGAACAAAAAAAGATCATCAGCACAATTCAAATGAAAGCAACTTAAGCTCAACAACATCCAGGTGGTGCAAGAAAATCCATTCAGCAGAGAGACATTGCCACTTTGACAGTTTTTTTATTAAGTTTAGATAGTACAATGTAGTGAAATTGTCATGGATTTCTCTGACTTCAAAATAGGGTGGACAGCTTGGGTGAAGTTTTAACCCTTTATGTTCAGGCCTACATCCAGACTCTTCACTCCATAAGAGAATCTCTTTCTTCTGCAGTCTATGAGCGAGCAGAAAGCAACTCATGGACTCTAGGAGAAAAAGCAGAGTCTGAAAACCTCCAAGAAAGGAAGCTGATGGCCAGCACAGTCTTAAGTTCGCAGCCAGTCCCGTTCAACAGAGCATGCCACTACCCTCGTTGAAAACAATCCAAGGGTTCTCAAACGGGACATGCAACCCCCTTCTAAGGGACTGCTGCAGCGTTAAGTTGTACAGCCTAAGGAAACAGGATCCAAGGAGCCTGAAGCACAAGCTCCTTATGAGGTCAACACAGTGCATTCGAAACACCACCGTTAACATGATGCAAACTGATGCAACAGATCAGAAATTTGAGAATTGGTTGGCTTCTGAGCATCTCCATGAGAAACACCATGAAGTGAAATACAAAGAGTAAGAGAGCTGAAGAAACAGAGCCTTGCCCTCAACCAGAAAAAGTGAAGCTGCCCAGAACTGGCAGGGACCCACATGGTTCTACTGTGAAGAAACAAAGCCTTCCGTAACAGCTGACTGAAGATGAAATAATGTACTGGAGGGGGGCAAGAACAAACAGAAATGACTTCGGACATTTTACTCTGACAGCCTTTTAAAGAAAACAACGAAACAAACTTAGGTCCTATCTGTTCTCTGAGAACCCATCGACAATTACAATTTATTTGTAATTAGTTTTTTACATTAACTACTCTCAAAGCTCTTGCAAGAGAATAAACGTGCCACAGTGGCTTTAGGCAGACTCAGTCTTAACATCTTCTGTAACTTTCAAAACTATCCTTCTAATTTTAATCTTTAAAGTAATGAAATAAGGGATTAGTTCTAATTTTTGCTCATGTTGTCAGTCAAGCAGCAGTGTGTTCTCTTTTGGGGGGGGAAGAGAGAGAAGTGCCACCTGAACAGTAACTACAAATGCAGCGTAACAACATCCACGGGGCCTCAAAGCAGCCTCTCCAGGCTCACATGCAGCTGTGTTATCTACTGTCACGAACTACTCTGACAGACACTTATTCCCTATGTCGTTTTCCTCATTAAAGGTATGAAAACACTTCCATGCATCCATGGAAGCATTTATAATGCAGCACTGGAGTTAAACTCTCCCAAAGCCTTTTACCTTATTGTGTTATTGCAATTATATTTAACACTCAGACTGCATAACTGAAGCAACTGTTCTCCTTGCATTTATTTTCTAGTTGAAATTTTTTTCTCCCCTTAAAGTCAAGCGTTATCTTTAAGCAAGACACTATCTGCTTTCTTTGGTTTAAGATTATTTTTATTTTCTCTTTTAAGATGCCATTGCAGAAGCCTATTATGATTTTTACACTCAATACCATACATTTCTTTCAAATAAAAAAATGTATTTAAATCTGAACAAAAATTTTACTAGAAGAAAACACCCTTGACAGGAATCCTTCTCTTGTGCAAAACAAACAGATTTAATAACATTTTATTTAATGCCAACAGCATTTACAGGTTAAGTATTTGAACATTGACAAAACTTCCGATCAAAAAGTCTTCTGTCCTGTAGGATTTTGAGATGACAGGGCCACTGTAATCACACAGTGCAACCTTCTGAATAAACACAGGTGACAAGAGTTTCTTGAATCACATTTCTATCTCAAGTGCAGCAGTGGCATTGAACTAGAGCTTAACCTCTAGCAAAACATGCAATTCCGATTCCAATTTCAAAGTCTTCAGAGTACAGAAACCACCAAAGGTCCAATAAGTTATTCCAGAAGAAAATTACTTTGCTGTTAAAGAAAACTATTTATTTCCATTTAAGGACTTGTCATACTATGCCTACTAGATTAAAACTCCCTTATCTCCAGGTCTGTCTGTAACACACAGATCACACCATGCCTTTATCGTGCAGCTTTCGCTAGGGCTTGTTCTTCAACTCTTTAAGCCTTCTTCAGATTTTTCTGAGGCTTCTCCAATTCAGCATTATCCTTTTTGAACCAGGCATACCAGAACTGAACACAGCATTCCTTCCAGCAGCAAAACCCCACAGGTACCAGAGCCTCCCTACTTACAAATGTATGTTTTGTACAGCTAAGGATGACAAAAGCACTCCCGCTAGGTGCAGATCTTTCCTCTTGGCTTTACTGGAAGCTCAGCTCTGCCTGAATCCAGCTCAGGAAGAAGTCCAGGTCATTTCACAATCAGTGACTCATTTCTCATTATTTAATTATCTTTTTAAACATGATTGTGTGTATTCTTTCCAAGTCAATTGTAAAAGCACTGTATGGCCAGGAATTCACCCTTCCAGAACACCACTCAAAGCACGGAGCAATTCCATCTACGTTACACTGAGATTCATCTGAAATCCATTTAGCCCTATGTTGTTTTTCATTGTTCTAGTTTCTTAATCAAATCAAGCATCTTACAGAAGTCTTTCACATCAACACTGCTACTTTCAGCCATAAAGCTTGCCGTATCATAAGAATGAAGTTAGTTTGACAGGATTTATCTTGATTGGCATTAATTAATTCACTTCTCACCGAGTGTCAGGTGAAAGAATCCCTTGGTTACCAGGGCTGATGCCAGCCTCATCCCATTTATGCCGCCTATTGGCAGATCCGCAGCGCTCTGCTAGGTCCCTGGAAACTCCCTAGTTTTCCAAGGCTTGTGGAAAAACAACATTAATAGCCTAGGTGGGTCTTCATTTCAATAAGCCTCATAGATGTTAGTTAGATTTAATTTTCTGGAGAGATCTAGTTTTGGTAGCTGCTGATTTACCTTTTTTAGTTTGCTACTGAGATGGAAACTATATAAAACCCAACACCTCCTGCCTCTCCAAAAACAGACAGCAGAAATATGAACTGAAGACTGGGTGCTCCTTTCCAGGGAGAAATTTTACCGCTTCCAGACAGTTACACCTCAGCTTCAAACGCAGCCACAGTTGTTCCTATTTAAGCTTCTAGACTGCGACAACGCTGGCCATAATTTCTTCTTGTATCCTTCCACCCTCCTTGTCTATTTGCCTCCATTTCCATCTTCAGGTTCATATTTGCTACTGTACACACACCTTCCCACAAGTCATTATTTATTGCTCCTTCCATTCCTTCCTAAGTCAGACTGGTTTTCTTTAAATTAGCATAGGTTTACTTCAAAAGTAAATTTTTTGCTTGCATTTCAATACTCTTGGGTTTCTAACCATTCATTTCTGTTTGTTTGCTCCCAGCATATTTAGCAGAATTATTTTCATCTTTATGAAAATGGCCTTTTTAAAGCACCTAGTATTTACAGCGCTACTTACAGATTGATTTCACATGTGCAAAAAATCCAAGTCAAGATTACTGATCTAAGAAGCCGCTAAGTGCTGTGACCAATTCCTCTGAACCTGTCAAGATTAAGCCCGATACTGGTTTACATATGTTTTTAAAACTATGTGTATGCGGGTTCAACAGCCGCTTTCCTGGGCTTACACGTTGAACAGTTTCTTACACAGGGTAATGGAGTTTTTCAAATACTAAGACAAAAATAAGTTCAGAGTAAGACCTAGGTAAGCAAGAGGAAACACTGCAGATGAACCACACAGCACTGGCAGCAAATAACTCAGAAGGCAAACAGGTACCTAGCAGAAGTGATTTTAAGCTAGCGCCAGGCAAGTTTCACATAGTGATCTTTCCCGAGAGCTTTAAACAAAAGCACTCTTTCTACCAGAACGCATGCTAGGGTCAGTAGGAGAGCACGGATCAGTTTTCCTTACCTAATCTATACCCTTTATAAAGGCGACCCTTCTCACCGTCCAGAGCGGCCTGGACATCTTCTAGACGGTCATACTGCACGAACCCATAGCCATGGTACATGCTGAGGGCTGGAAAAGTTAACAGCAGGGCAAGACCGGTTACAACTAAGGGACAGTACTAACCCACACCCAGGCCATCACATAACCCACCAGATGAACAAGCATAGAGGCTCTACCCAGAAACGACTATGCAAGCTTCCTGGGAAAACCACATCTACCAGGATCAAAATGCAGAGCTTAAAGACTCTGAAATATACTTATTTCATAGATCAACTTCCTTCTGACAAGGCAGTGATCAAAATACAGCCCACAAAGTGACCAAGGTTTGGTTAAGCGACTATAAAGTCACACAAGAGAGTATGGTAACATCGCACTGGCACCCCAAAGGCTAAAACATAGCTGATATATACGTGTTACCTTTCAGCTGGACTTTAACTTTTTCAGAGAAAATGCAGGCAGAGGAAATTATCATTAAAAGGTCACTTTTTAGGAACAACATTTGCCACTCCTCTCACCATCATCAAATAGCATTTGACAAGCACGAAAGGCACATTTCTCACTGAATTCCCAGCCACAAAAAGGCATAAGATAATATACTAACCCCTGATTTTGCCATATTTTGAAAATATCTCTTCCATTTCTTCACGAGTCATGTGGTCTGTGGGCAAATTGCCGATAAAAAGTCTTCTCTCTAAATCCTGAGGATTGGTGCTGTTAGTGAAGTCGCTCTGTTTGATGCTATTGCTCTTGCGTCCTCGAGCCATTTTGCTTTCGTTCCAAATCCAGCTCTTCGCAAAAGAGAAAAATGGCCATGCATATAATTTCAATCCATGACATTAAAATTAAACTGGAACAAGATTAAACTTAACAGCTTTGCAGACTAGAAGCCAACTGGGTCTGCTTGACGCAAACTTCACTCCAGAGAAGCCTTAACACAAGGGATACAGAGGTCTGGCAAAGGTGTAAACCACAACGTTTGGGTTGAGCTTTTCTGTAATATTGAAAGATAGGAAACCTAATCATTTTGCGGGTGAGTTTTAATGGTTTAACTCCAAACTAAGATACAAATAAAACTCATTTTCCACTCAAACATCTTTAAGCTTTTCAAATACACACATTGTTGCCATATCTATTTCTTCAGCCCACTGGTAAGAAGTGTTGAAATTTATGCAATATTTTAATAAGTGGAAAGGGAACACTCATCACAACATTGCATAACAGGACCCAAATATTTCAATACAGGCTTTGAATGAGGCATCAGGAAGTACTGTTCAAATGCTCCTAAACGACCACACCTGGATCACTCTGCTAAATATGAAACCTTAGCTTTCTGACAGCAGAAAACTGTTTCTCATTCACACCCCTACAAGTCAGCACATCCTCGTCCCCACAGAGACGTCAGCTCCCACAGAAGGCGGGTCCACGGCTGGGAATTTAGCCACCCCCACATAAATGCTGCACCACTACCTCCTCTGTCCCCGCATGGCACAGGTACACTTCATTAGCCTGCACTACTGCGGACAAAGCTGGAGCAGCCAGCAGCACTCACTGCACAAATGTAGCCAAGGAATTACAGGAAAAAAAACCCCAACAAAACACCCCAATGTAACAAACTCTACCAAGCCAACAAAAACCCCACCAAACCCCACCCAGGACTCATTTTCTGGTTTAAAAGTCACCATTACATAAAGCTTAAAAAAAATGAAACACACTGAAACTTTCAATATGAGCTTGAAAGTTTGAAAGCTATTTAATAAAGTCATCGTATTTCCTAAACATTCACCTAGAGGAATGCAGGATGGCATTTTCTGTTCGTAACATGCAAGGAGCCTGGAAAAAGAACGCTGATGAAATTGAGTGTATTAACAGAAGCTTCTGCTGTTAATCCTGAGGTGCTACAACCAAAACTCTCCCCAGCAGTACCCTACATTCATTACAATTGAAACCTAGCCTCTGAACAAGGCAAACCTCCAAAAGCATAAAACAGTTTTACACACATACTTCTGCACACCTAACTGGCATGAAGAATACATCCACTCCAGATTTGAGACTTCCTTTGTGGTTTTTTGGGGTTGGTTTGGTGGGGATTTTTGTTTGTTTTTTTAAGATGCATCAACTTTACATTTGCCTCACTTCTCTCCTTCTTTTAGGAAACCCCGCAGGGACAGGAGGCAGAGAACGCCTCCCAGTCTAATAAAGGTTTTAAAGTTAACTGAACTGCCAGAACAGGAAGGATGAAAAAAATCCTCCAACACTGAAACCAAAAATCAAACAAAAAAGTAATTTCTCTACCATATTTGCCTCAAATCCTCCTGCAAGTTCGTCCACAAACATGCAGTTTTACCTTCCCCGTCACAAATACCGAATCTTGTCCCATTTTTCTGCATGGAAGCACTAGAATTCCCTTCTATTATACCACTGCAGCTCAAGTTCTCATTTAGTTGAAGGGAAAAAAGTTTTCACAATCCTCCCAGAATTATTAAGTGGCTATAAAACATGGAAAGACCCATCTAGTCTAAGTTCCCATTTGGAGCAGGGTGATGTCCAAGTTGGATCCAGCTATCCTGGCCTCCTCCAGCCAGGCTCTGAGCCCTACCAGGGATGGGGACTCAGAGACCCTGCAGGCACAGCCCACGGCATAGGCTCTCAGGATATCACAGGTACGTACAGCAAACAGGCGTCAACAAGACCTGTTAACTGCTGCTGGCGGGACATTATTTCACTTTCAGTATAAAGAGCAGTAAGAAATTCCCTTTTCTTTTTCTTAAGGGTGGGGATAGTCGGGATAGCTGGGGAAGAGGGTGCAAGAGCTTTCCATACGAAGAAAAAAACAGGGAGCTCTCTTTCCACTTGCAGTCACTTGCAAGACAAAGCAATAAATCCCAAATGCTCAGACAGGGTGAATTGCTAGAGAACTTTCACAGAAGAGCATTTACTGCCTCTTACCATTTTGCACTTGGTAGATTACATATTTAAGGGCCATTTAGTAATCATAAGACCAGAATAAATGAATGTTGTCCCAGCTTTAGGCAGGCTACACCAGGTGAATGATTCATTTCCACATTAAGTCTTTTTCTACAAATGCGGCCGGAGAGGCCAACTACGCACTTGAAAGGTGAAAATCCCAGAAATCAAGCAGGTTCCTGAAACAGGACAGCCTGCGCCAGCTCACATGCCAATAAACCCTCTGCTAAGGCCATGTTTCCCTAAAAACCTTACATTTAAACCCAAAGTTATTAGTCATGCTACAGCTTCAGGAAGCAAGACACAGCTGAAGTGGGATGTTGAAACTCATTTGACACAATTGAAACATTACTCAGAAATCTGCCAGAAGTTCCTGGGCAAGGCAAGAAAAAACAAAGGCAGCCACCACAGAAAGGAACGGTGCTGAGGAGCAGCAAGCTCCCCACCCAGCACCGGCTAGCGGCTCTCAGCACCTCGGAGCCAAGCCCCACCAGGCCGCACCCCCAAATGCCAGGCCTGGGGCCAGGAGGGCCGTCCTCGGTGGTGGCACCAGCACCCACCCAGCAGGCAGGCGCGGAGCTGCCCACAAGGGGAAGGGCAGCACGGAGAACGCTCTCACCTCCCGTCCCGGGGGCCCTGCTGCGAGGGGGCCCGCCAGGCGTCCGCAGCGGCGGCTGCCCGGGGCCGCCCTCGCCCGCTCCGGCCAGCGGCCGTGCCCCGGTCGCTCCCCGCAGCTTCCTCAGGCGGCGCTGGGGAAACCCGCGCGCCCGACGCCTGGCTGGCGGCCGCAGCTCCCGCACCGGGCCGGGAGCTCCGCTCCCCGCGCGCACCGCGACCGCCGGCCCGCCCGCCGCGCACCGCGGCCGGGGAAGAGGCGCCTTTCAGCCTCGCTAACGCCGCGCACCGGCCGGCCCCAGGCCGCCCGCGGCCCCGGCCACCCCCGCCGGGAGAGCTCCAGAGAGCCCGCGCTGCCCGCCGCCATTTCCCGGACGCGGCGAGCGGTGAGGCGGAGGCGCGGCCCGCCCGCAGGCCGCGGGGCACGCCCGACCCCAGCCCTAGCCGGGAAGGACTCAGCCCTCCGCGAGGGTTGCTGCGGTCCATCTGTTACCGGAGCGCTCCGCGTAGCGCCGCGCCGCCGCCCGCAGCCTGACTCACCGCCGCGCCGGGCCCGCCGCGCCTCAGGCCGCCGCCCGCCAGGACAAAGGCGCCAAACGCCGCTGCCGCACGGCGCCGTCGCAAAGCGGAGGGAGCGCACCACCGGGCTGGCGACGCCTCACGCTTTACGGCCCGGCGCGCTGACGTAACGCCCGCCGCCAAGGCTGCCGAGGCAAGGGCGCGGCGCGCGGGGCTATACGCGTACCTGGCTCCCGGCATGCCCCGCGCGCCGCCGCAAGGCAGGCTGGGAATTGTAGTCCCGCGGGGGGCGGCCGGGAGAGGCCGCTGGGTGGCGCCACCAGACGCAGAGCGAGGCGGGGGGGGGCGGGGCGCGGTGGCCGGGACCGGGACCGGGGCCAGTGTCAGCATCGGGACCGCAGCCCGGACCGGGATCACGGCCGGGGCCCAGGGAAAGGGTCAGGCTCCGCGGCGGCGCCAGCGGCGAGCGGGGCCCGCGCCGAGCAGCAGCGCCAGCACCGGCCCGCCCCGCTGCGCGGGCACCGGGACCGGGGGCTCCCGCCTGAGCAGCTCCCGCCGGGCGGGGAGCACCGGGCCCCGCCGCCCCTGCGCCGCTCGGGGCCGTCTCAGGGCCGGGAGCGGGGAGCGCTCGCAGCCCGGAGCCGTGAGCATCCTGCGCGGCCGGTGCCCGGGGCTGCGGGGACTTCCCAGGCTGGGCCCGCGGGAGCCGGGCCCAGAAATCCCCTCCCCAGCTTTGCCTCCATGTCTCTGCCCTCGAGGCTCCCCTGGGACCCCTTGCGCTCTCCAGTGACTCAGTTTTGGGAAGTGATGGCAGGCTGGGGAATCCAGCACACGCGGTTCCCACCGCTGCCTGCCCCGCCGTCGCGCTTGGGGAAGCACGCTGCCCGTCCCTGCTGCCCGTCCCTGCTGCCCGCCCCTGCTGCCCGCCCCTGCTGCCCGCCCCTGCTGCCCGCCCCTGCTGCCCGTCCCTGCTGCCGGCCCCGGCTGCCCGCCCCTGCTGCCCGTCCCTGCTGCCCGCCCCGGCTGCCCGCCCCTGCTGCCCGTCCCTGCTGCCCGCCCCTGCTGCCCGCCCCTGCTGCCCGCCCCTGCTGCCCGTCCCTGCTGCCCGCTCCTGCTGCCCGCCCCTGCTGCCGGCCACCGCGCCGCACCGGGCGGGACCTGGCAAAGGCCGCGGGCAGCTGGCAGCAGACGGCGGGCAGCCTCCGAGCCGGGGCTGGGGCAGCCATCGTGGCCACGAAGGCCGTCGCTGCAGCATGGCCATGGGCACGGCCCGGCCCTGGCGGGAAGGGGCAGCAGCGCAGCGTGTGACCGGGGTGCAGAGGGAGGCGGAGAAGCCACGGCTCCCTGCCCGGCCGCATGCTGCGCTGGAGCGGGGAGCGCAGGGAAAAGTCTCCAGCGCGGGCAGGGGAGCCTGGAACTTCCCTGGGGACCGCTTGGGGACTGCTCCGAGGGAACTGAGCCGCAGGCCAGGCCTCCAGCGATTTTTCCTCTTCCCGTTTCTGGGCTGATGTGTTTCTGGGGACTCTGCGCAGAGGCCGGGGCCTGCGGGCAGCGATAAGGGGCTCTCCAGGGCCACAGCTCTGAGTTACCGTTGGGAAAATGAAGTGAAACCTCGCGCTTCTGCCCCAGGAATGAGCTGGTGGGGCCAGAACAAACGCTTTCCTCACTGTGGTCCGCAGTGGACTCCTGCCCCTGCCTGCACCTCGCTCCCCCCGGGAAGGTGCGGGCAGGGCAGCGGCTCCGGGGGGCCGGCAGGAGCCAGGTCCCCCCCTCCAGCGGCAGCGAGCGCTGGCACAGAGCCGCCGCGCAGGGTCCCCAGCCCCAGCAGCTCTGCCGAGGCGCCGAGTGGCGGGCGGGGGGCCGGGGCCCGGGCGTCCCGGCAGGGATGGCTGCTGCCCCGCCGGGACGGCGGTCGGGGAGGCCGGGGCGGGCGCCCTTCCCGCGGCCCCCGCCGCCGCCGCGCCCCGGGCCGAGCCCCTGCGGGCGGGCCGGGCTGGGCGGGCTGGGGCCGGGCGGCTCGGGGGGGCCCGGGAGGCGGGGGACTGGCGGGGAGCTGCCCCCCGGCCGGGTGCTGGCGGGGCTCCCCGGGCGGGGAAGCCCCGGGGGCGGCGGCGGGCGGCCCAACGCCCCCTTCCTGGGCGGGAACGGGCCGAGGCGTTATAGAGCGGGTGGCCGCGGTGCAGGGCGCAGCGCCATGAAGTGCTTCGGGCTGCTGGGGCTGCTGAGCGCAGCGCTGCTGGGCGTGAGTGGGGCTGGGGCTGGGGCTGGGGCTGGGGCTGGGGCTTTCCTCCCTTCCTCCCTCCCTCCCTCGGGGCAGAGCCCCGGCTGCAGCCGTCGGGCTTTCCGGGAAGGGCCACGGTCCGGCGGCTCTGGCCCGTCCCCTCGGCGCGGCCCGCCCCCGCGGGAGGCCCGGGGCAGCGGCGGAGGAAGCCCCGGCGGCGCCGCCGCCCCGCACAGCCTGAGCTGTGCCAGCCAGCCGGGTCCGGCCTCCCCGGGACCCCCGGGGGCGCGGGCTGGGGCGGGCAGGGCTCTGCCCGCGGGCCCCTCGGCCCGGCATCGCTTTCGCTTTCCTCCCGCGGCGGCGGGGTCTGCAGCCCGGCCGGGCCGGGGCGCGGGTCCCCGCGGGCAGGGGCGGGCAGCGTCGGGCCCTGGGGCTCCGCAAGCGCTGGGCACAGCCCGGGCCCTCGGCCGGGTCCCCGCAGCCCGGGGCGCGGGTGGGCGCTGGGAGGCGCGGGGCGGCCCCGCCTGCGCTCCTTTCGCTTCCCCTTCTGCCCCGCTGCCGGGCGCCTGCCACGGCGGGGCCGGTTCCGCGCTGCCGGCTCGGGCGTGCCCAGGTCGCACCTCCCGCCGCCCGGGTCGGGCCAGGCACCCCGTGCGCCCAGCCCTGCCTCCCCTGCAGGCCCGCAGCCCCGCCGGCACCTCGCTCCAGGGCTCTGCCCGAGCCCCCAGCCCGCTCCCCAGGGCGGCCGGGGCTGGGGGCGCCCTCCTGCACCCGGGCTGGCCCGGGGTCTGCTTCCCTGCCGCTTCCCCGCCCTTCCCGGTGCACACAGCCTCCTGCTAGAAGGAGCAAGGAAGGGCCCTGGCTGACTTTGCGCGGGTGATATACTTGCCCGGGGCTTTCCTGCCCCTCAGGGCCAGTGCATCAGCCTTGGGAAAGGGCTGGCAGTGCTCTGGGCGCGGGAGGCTCGGTTAGCACCGCTCCCCCTGCCCAGGACCGCAGCACTGTTGGCAGGGACAGGGGCATGGCACGATGTGAGATCGGCATCTGTTAGGAAGTCTGGGGAAATGTGGGGCCACCCTACCGGAATCACCGCCACCCCACTTCAAAGAGCACCGGTGGCATCAGGCAGCGCAGGCGGCTCTGCTGTGGTCTGTGGTTAGTGCAGGCATGGGAAGAGCAGTTGTGAGGAAGCCCTCACCTCGGAGCGTGGGTTAGCACGCGGGTTAGCGCACGCATGCTTGCAGAGGCGAGGCGGTGCTGGAGCACTGGGAGCAGCATGAATTCGCAGGTCTTGTTCCTTCCAGTGCTGGGAGCCTGGTGACGCCGTAACGTGCTTTGATAAGGAGTATGAACACAAGGGCAGGTGCTGCAAGCGGTGTCAGCCAGGTACGGAGACCCCCTCCCTGTCCTTGGAGTGCTGGAGGCAGCGAATGGGCTCCCCGCTCTCCTGCCCCAGCGCCCAGCAGCCCTCCCCACCGGGCCCTGTGCAGCGTGCACAGCCACTGGGCGAGCTGGCCCCTGCTGCCCTGCCGGCCAGCGTGGCATCAGGCTACCGAGCAGCATGCCGCGGCGGCCCTGGCATCCACAACTGCTGGTGCTCCCCGTCCTGCTGGCAGAGCTGCTGCCTGGAGAGGGGGAAAACCCCCTCGCGCCCTCCTCACCACCCTCTGTTGTAGGGGAAAAGCTGGTCTCCGAATGCAGCACCACGGAACTCTCCGTCTGCACCCGCTGTGAGAGCGGACACTATCAGCAGGGCTGGACCAAGGAGAGGCACTGTACCCCCCACGATATCTGTGAGGACAGTAAGTGCTCCCTGTGCCCCCTGGCCCCAGCCTGCGAGGGCTGCAGGGGCTGGTGTCTCCCCAGCCCAGTGCTTTACCTTGCCCATGCTCCCTTTGCCCAGACACCGGCCTCATAGTGAAGACGCACGGAAATGCAACGCACAACACGGTGTGCCAGTGCCAGGCTGGCATGCACTGCTCCGACACCAGCTGCCAGACCTGTGTGGAGAACCAGCCCTGCCAGCGCGGCTTTGGCTTCGTGGCAGGTGAGTCCTGCCAGCTCCTCCCTCTCAGCGGGACCGATGCCCTGGCAGCATTGACCTGGGGTCCCCCAGGGAAAGGGGGACTCCCCCAGCAGGGCTTCAGGAGAGCTGTGCCTGTTGCTGCGCCTGGCAGCACTGCCACGGGGAGGGCTGCTCGCTTGATCCCCACAGCCCTTCGCCTCCCACAGCCCGTACTGACCTTCCTGCAACCTCTGCTCCTCTCCAGACAAGGCTGTCGCCCGGACGTCGTCCCCCTGTGAGCCCTGTGCAGAAGGCACCTTCTCCAATGTCTCTTCTAAAACTGAGCCGTGCCATCCCTGGACGAGGTATTGTCTGAGTGCTGACCACATCCTTCACCCATTCCCAGCTGCGCCCAGTCCCTGTGAGCATGTCCTCTGCTGCCAGCCTCCTTAGGGGCCTTGGGGACCGGGCAGCCGGGATGGTCTCTGAGGGACACAGCATCAGGCTGGCCTAGGGCAGGAGCGAGAGGAGCAGGGCTGTGAGGGTGGTGAGGCCCAGGGCAGGGTGGCTGAGCTCGAGGCAGACATCCAGGCCCTGGGACTGTCCCTCAGCATGTGCACGGACTGCTGGCCCCTCCAGGGACATCCATGCTGTCAGCTGCAGTGGGGAGCGAGGGATGAGGGGCCATGGGGACCCCCCATGCCCCATCCGGGCTCTCCATCCCAGCGCGCTCCTTGGCTGTAGCCATCAGCCAAGGCACCAGCCCTCTCCATGGGGAGTCTGTCCTTGTGGATGCCATGGGCTGGCAGCTTGTCCCTGTCTTTAGAAAGCTGCTTGAGGGTTAATTGCACTCCCTGGTAGAAACGTGAGCCTTATTTCCAGGCTGAATTAGTCTCGCTTCAGCTGCCAGCCATTGGATTTCACTTTGCTTTTATCTGTGCCCAGAAATTACCTCCCCATGGAGCCACTTGTCTGTCATCGAGTCATCTCCGAGCTGCTCTGCAATAGCTGCAGTGCCCAAACCCCAGGGTCTTCCCGACTGGGCAGGTCTCAAATACCTGCTCCCTCCTGTGCCTTGTCCCCAAACTGGTCCCCATCTCCAGCAGTTTCAGCAGCTCCAGACCAGGACTCCGGGGTGGAGCCCCGCTATGTACCTGGTGTCCCTGTCACGCAGCACAGGCCCCGGTGTCGGGGGCCACTTGCCCCTCCAGAGCCCGGCAGGCTCAGCGCGGGATGCTTTCTCGCACAGCTCTGGTGGCTGCCCAGCCCCGGCCGTTGCTCCTCGGAGGCTTTCTGCGTGCTCAGGCTGCTGCTGTGGTTACACGCTCTCATTCTTCCCCGCAGCTGTGAGGAGAAGGGGCTGGTGCTGAAGGTGAAAGGGACGAACACCTCGGATGTGATCTGCGGTAAGTGCCCGCTGCCCCGGGCTGGGCTGGTGCAGAGCAGAGAGCTCCTGGTGCTCTGGCTCCCACAGCGCTTGGGGGAGCTGGCCTGGCCCGTAGGCGTTTTTGGGAGAGGAGAGTCTGACCACTCTGCTGACATGATCCTCCCGGTCCCTGCGAGGGGTCCCTGCGAGACCGAGCCTGGAGCAGGGGCAGCTCGGGGCGCTCAGCGTCTCAGTGGGAGGGTCACGCGGGTGCCTCGCTGACCCCATCTCCCTCGGCAGAGTCGGGCAGGCGCTCCTCGCTGTCAGTGCTGATCCCCATCACGGCCGCAGTCATCACGTGCCTCGTGGGCATCTGCATCTACTGCCTGGTCCACACAGGTAAGGGGCTGGGAAGCGATGCCTTGGCCAGCGGGGCCATTACAGGGCTGAGGAGCCGAGCAGGGAGGATGGCGGCAGCTCTGCCGAGGGTGGGGTGCCCTTCTTGGACACCTCCAGGGCATGGTTCCCTGAGCCCGTTGCCCTGCTGGGTCGGTGGGCTCTGCCCGCAGGAGCAGGCACGTTTACCCTGCTGCAGCCCGAGCTGGGTCAGCTCTTGGAGAGTGCCGGTGCCCTCTGGGTCCAGCCCAGCTCCCCTGCTGTGGCCCCCAGCCTCTCCAGCCAGGCAGCAGCAGGGACAACGTGAGCTGCAGGACCCGCGGTGCAGCAGCACCCGCTCTGGCTCTGACCCCTGGGAGCTCAGCCCCCTGACTGTTGCCTTCTCTGTCCCTCTTTCCATCCAGATGCCAGGCGACGGGAGCAGAAGCAGGTGAGTCTGCCCAGAGCCCTCCTCCAGCAGTGGACTGGGGCCCCTCCTGGGCACAGCCGGGGACGTGCCAGCAACAGAGCGGGGGCTGTGGCTCTGCAGGGCAGGATGGGGGGGGGGGGGTGCTGGCCTAGGGCTGCCTGGCTGGGACAGAAGGGCTGGGGCAACCCTGGGATGCTGCTGGTAAATGCTGAAGCAGGAGGGACCCGCAGGAGCCTGTGGGAAGATGGGGCAGCAGAGGTGGGGGCTGTGGCTGCCTGCCCGTGACCCCCCGCCTCTGTGCAGATAGGGGATGGACAGACCCTGGGGACCCAGCAGCCCACGGAGATGGAGGATGTCTTACCTGTGCAGGAGACCCTGCTTGGGGGCCAGCCTGTGGCCCAGGAGGATGGCAAGGAGAGCCGCATCTCTGAGCAGGAGAGGCTGTGAGGGTGCAGGGCGCTGCCGCCGACAGGAGCACGGACCCGGGCCAGCACCCTCTCCTCTGTCCCCCCCTCTCCAGCGGGGGAGGAAGCCTCGCCTCGGGCCTGGCTGCCAGCGCTGTGACGCCGCAGCGGACCGTGGCACGACCACCCCCGTGGGGATACCGCAGCGGCACCCGGTCCTGCGGCCGGCCCGGGGTGCCGCGGGGGGCGCCGTGTGCGGGCTGAGCCCCGGGCAGAGGCGCAGCCACCGGGCCGGGGCCGCCGCGGCGGAGCAGAGCCCGAGCCCGGGCGGGGGGGGCGCTGCCGGGGCGGGGAGCGGAGGCTGCGGGTGGGGGAGCGCCCTGGCGACGCACGGTGCAGCCCACGCGGCCGGGGAGGCGGCGGCACCGGCACCGGACAAGGGCCGGGCGCTGGTGCGGGAGGGCGGGCGGGTGCGGGGCGGCACCCCCGGGGCAGGGCGGGCACCCCCGTTGGCGCGGCACGGACGGGCCCCGTGGGCACGAATAAACCAGGGCTCGCCGTCCCGGCAGCGCCTGCACCGCTCTCTGGGCCGGGGCACCGGGAGGGAACGGGACCGGGACCGGGACCGGGGCGCGGCCCCCCCGGGTACCGACGTGCGGCGGCCGGGAGGTGGCGCTGCGGGACCGGCGCGGGGCTGCGTGGGGCGGGGCGGCACCGTCTGACACCGGCCCCGCCCCGCGTGGGGGGAGGGGGGGGGGGGTCCGGGGGGCGGTGCCGCCGCGCCCCACGCGCGCACCCCGGCAGCCGGTGGCGCGTGCGCAGGGGAGCGCGCCCGCCACCCCCCCCCCCCCCCTTGCAGCCCCCCACGGGGGGAGCCGCCGCGCCCCGCCACGGAGGGAACGGGCGGGGCGGTGCTCCCGGGAGGGGCGCTCTGGGGCCGGGCTGCGGCGACCGGTGCCCCCACGAAGGGAGGGGAGGGGCGGGGGGAGGCGCCATCGGCCGCGCGTGGTCCCCGCCGCGGCCCCAGCCCCTCCCCACGCTGATCCTGGGCGCGCTCCCGCTGCAGCCGGGCCCCCCCCCCCCGAGGCTGCCGGGCTCCGTGGCAGCCCCCACCCGCGAGGCGAGGGCAGACGCGGGCAGCCCCACGGGCCGTGTCCCGGCCCCGCCTTGCGGGGTCTGGGCGTGCAGGCAGCGCTGCCTGCAGCAGGCAGCTCACCGTGCCTCACCGTGCCCGTCCGCCGCCACGCATGCCGTGTGGGGCCCGCACCCCTGCAGGGCGGTGCTGTGGGGTGGGTGGGTGGGTGGGGGGCAGCAGCGGCGCCGCCGTGGGCCCGGGCTCAGTGGCGTGGGGCTCAGTGGCGTGGGGCTGGGCTGCGGCCGCACCGGGGCCAGGTACGGCGAGCAGCGTGTGACCCGCAGCCCGCCACCACCCGCGTAACGAAGGGCCATAAATCCCCGAGCCAGGAGCAGCTGGAACCACGGAGCGGCTTTTACTGTACAGGCAGTGACACGTTATTTAAGGCTCCTCTTAAAACCTAATGTTAGGTTTAATAAGGGAGATAAAAGCAAGCCAGCAGCTCTCCCGCTCAGGGCTTGGCACCCCCGGCAGCGCCGGTGGGATGGTCCCAGGGCTGAGCACCGTCGCCCCAGCACCAGCCCAGCAAACCCCCTGCCCTGGGGACAGACGTGCCCCCCATTCCTGCTGGCCCTGCCAGTGGAGAGGGCTGGCATCACGTGGCCCCCAGACACGGAGCCTTCGGCCCCAAAGGGCCCCCAAAGCACCGTCTCCCCTCTGGCCCCCCCACCTCTCCCGGTGCCGACCTCTCCCCGCCGGCGTGCAGCGTGTTCCGCGCGCGCTCCCACTTGTCAGGCATGTGCCATCTCATTAGCGCATCTGTCCCCCAAAGTGAGAGCGCATGAGACCTAATTGAATGTAACTAATTCTGTCCCCCAAAGTGAGAAGGGAGAGCACGTGAGACCTAATTGAATGTAACTAATTATTCACTCCGCAAACGCTCTGTTTAAATGGGATTGTGAGGGACAGAATTACTCATTCTGAAAGGGGAGAGAAAGAGAGAAAGACAGAAAGAAAACAAATAGAGGCGGATACTGGAGCCGCAGCTCCCTCTCTCCCCAGAATACCAATTACCGGATGAAGTGATTGTATAAATCTTTACCGAGTGAACGAACTGTACCAGTCACTTACTCCTGTCCTCTTATTATGAGGAAGCAATGAAAAATCATCCCACTCTCCAGTCCAGTTACGGGCTCCCGGTCGCTGCCCCGGATGCCGTC
>BOSO01000558.1:54968-68679 GCA_018403395.1 Gorsachius goisagi
GGGACGTGGGGAGACTCAGGCTGGTCAAGGGCCCCAGTGCCGCACAAACACTCCGGTGCCTGGTGCAGGGGCACCCCGAGCCTTGTGCCTGCAGCTTTCCTGCCCTCCCCTTCAGTGGGTCCAGCCCTGCCAGCCCCGCTCTGCAGGCTCCCACGGAGCTCAGAGACCTCTCCAAGCGCTCCCTAATGGGCAGAGCACGGCGCTTCCCGACCCCTTGCCACGCCAGCGTCAGCATTTCTCACTGCCCGGCGTCCCCGCTCCGCAGGCTGGAGAAACGCGCTCATTAGCAGTCATCTCTGTCGCTCTTCCCTGCCACCTCGTTTAACCCCAGATCCCTCTCGTGGTTTCCTCCAAACACACCCATTTCTGTCCTTGGCAGCAGCATGGGACGGGAGAGGAGGTCCTGGCCACGGGAGCCAGGGGAAGCCAACAGGGTCACCCCTGCACCCTTCCTGGCGGTGGGGAGCACCTGCACCCTGTGGTGCGGCTGCACGAGCCGGTGAGGACCCAGCCAGTCCCACGCTCTCCACAAGCAACATCGGGACCCCCCTCACCGCAAGGCACTGGCACCCTGGGGGCCGGTTTACCGGGATGAAGGCCACCCCATCCCCACATCTCGCTGCCACCAGGAACAGAGGTGCAGCAGCCCCAGGGTGCCCCAGGGAGGGACGGCGCTGCTGCGTGGGCGCCCCAGGGCTCCCCATCACTCCAGGGGCTGCGGCTCCCCGCTCGGCCTGGGCTGAGAAGCCGCTGGGGAAGTTGTGTGACTGCGAGGGAAAACAGCTTGGAAGCAAGTCAGCGAGGAGAGGGCAAACCCTCCAGCCTGTCCTGCCTCCTGGGGAATGTGGGTTTAATTGTCGCCAGCAGTTGAGTTTCCATGCACTGGAGATGTGCGTGTGTGGGTGTGAGGGAGAGAGAACATCATCATCATCGCCACAAATGCAGCTGCGCAGCTCCATTCTGCGCTTATTGGCTTTCTTCTGTTTGTCTATAAATAGTTGTGGGGACACAATAGACTTTTAAGACTGCCGAAGAGTTTGTCTCCCTCCAGCAACTGTATTGCCACAGCGCTGCCACCTTATCTGCTTGCAGAAAGATGAGGGTGGGAAAAATATTTACTGTCGGGGATATTTGTCATCTGCAAATTACCTCTGCCTGCAATCCACAGCGGGGATAGGACCGACAGCGCTCATCTGTATTGCAGGCACGTGAGCCCTGGGGCTCTCCACGCTGTCCCAGACCCACCCGAGCCTGGCAGGGCGGGCAGCGCTGTGCTGGGAAACCCACCACGTGTGCAAACCCACGCCACGGGCTGCAACGGCGGCGCAGAGGCAGGAGGGAAGCGGCAAACGATACTGAAGTGGGTGCCCAGCAAGTGGCTGGACACAGAGGAGCACCACGATGGGACAACCGGGGCACTGAGGAGCTCAAGGGTTTGCAATATTGGCAGCGCCTCCCCGAGCACTTACCTGCACCCCCCCACGCTGCGCAGCCAGGGCAGCACAGCAGCCCCCGGCACAGCAGCCCCCGGCACAGCAGCCCCCGGCACCGACCACCTCGAGAGCCCCAGGCCTCGCCACTCTCCTGCAAAGGACAAACGCGCTGCATTCCCCCTGCTGCTCTCTCGGCGCTCGACATCCCCGCCAGCCCCACCAGCGTCGCTCGCTGTTGGGATTCCTCATATCCTGCAGCCCGCAGGCCCTCGTACAGCACTTATCACTGCAGCATCCAAGAACCAACCTAATTGATGTGACACCAATTATTCAAGTATCACTAAACGCAGAACTAATGCATCTGTGTGTACAAACCTCCTAGACCCTGGCCATGAAATTATAACTCTGACATGAAAGGAGCCAAAGCAGGAGCACAAGCTCTCAGCTGAGCCCCTGCCACCGCAGCGCCGGCCCTGCTGGGACACGTCCCCGGGAGCCACGCGGGGAGGCAGCATCCCACGGGACGCCTGCAGCAAGGTCTGCATCCAGCTCGCTGCGGGGAGTCAGGGCCCGCGGGTCCCCGTAGGCTGGGCTGCGGCCGTGGTGGGGCCCGCGCTGCCAAGCCGACCCACGCAGCAGCAGCCACGTGAGCGCTGGCAGGGCTGGCGTGGCCGTCGCGGCAGCCGGCGTGAGGAGCTGCGCGCTCTGCAGAGCGGTGCAAGAGCCATTTCTGGGCAGCTTAGCGCAGCCCATGCCGCTAGCGAAGCTCTTGGCTGGGGCGCGGACTGGAGCTGCGAAAAGCCATTCATTGCGTTTGGAATTTTACTGTGAAATTAAGCTGTGCCTGGACCTGCAGAGCTTGGCACAGGCAGCGGTTTGTATTTTGTAAATTGCTTTCTACAATCAATTAAAGAGATGGCTGGTGTCCGGGGGGGGGGCACACAGGGTGGCTCCCTCTTTGGGCTGGTGCCAGGTCCCTGCTGTGCAGCCCAGAGGAGCAGTCCCGGCCCCCACGGGAGCAGCCTCAGTGCAGGGAGACTGCGGGGCTGGGGGGGAGCCTGTGCCTGGTGGAGGAGGACCTGGGCGGCTGCTCTCTGCCACTGTGCCACAAGCGGGGAGGACAGCCACCCCCGCTGCTCTGCTGCCCCCATGCCCGCACCCATCACCCGAGCGAGGGGCTCTTGCCCTCCCGCCGCCGGACGCCTGCTTCCCTCTGCACCCCACTTGTCGCTGCGGTCATTGCTCACGCCCCAGCCTGGGATGGAGCAGCCACTGCCGGAGCCGTGCCTCACCGCTCCTCCGCACGCCCTCCCTGCGCCGCGGGCATTGCCGCAGCAGGGCTTTGCAGGGCACGGCCCCGTGGCGCTTACAGACGGCTGCTGGGCGAGCACCCGGGGGTCCCCACTGCACGGGGCGTTTCGCAGACCTGCGGGCTGGCCCTGCACCGGCCCGTGGGAGCTCGAGCTGGAGCCCTCCTCGAGACAAACCTCTGCCCCCTCCCAGCCTTGCCCCAGGTCCGTCACCCCTGTCCCCCAGCAGGGACCAGGGTCTGCAGAGCCAGCAGCCCACCGTGGTCCCAGCACCGCTCTGGGGCAGCAAAGCAGAGAGGTCCCACATGAACTGGGGGACGCAGAGAGGCACAGCCAGCATGGCAAAGCTCCGGCACCATCTCCCATCACACCTGGGCAGCAAGCACGGCGCAAGTGTGGGGCTGCCTGGATGGCCAAGGGCTCACCCGGGTTCTAGTTTGCTCAATGTTTTCATTAAGGACCTGGATGACAGAATAGGCAAAGCGCTTATTAAATTTGCAGATGACACGAAGCTGGGAGGGACTACAAGTATCTTGGAGGACAGGATTAGAATTCAAAATGATCTTGACAAATTGGAGAAATGGACTGGAAAAAATAGGATGAAATTCAGGAGGGACAAGCGCGAGGCAGTGTGCTGAGCCGGGGACAATCAGCTGTGCAAACACAGGCTGCGGATGGCAGGGCCGGCGGCGCCGAGCCCAGCCGGGCACGAGACCGCGCAGGCGCTCGGGCAGGAGGCGCGCTGCCCGCTCAGCCCGGCGGTCCTTCGGGACGCAGAGGAGCAGGGCCCCTGGGGAGGCAGGAGGAAGGGATGGGGGGACTGAGGGGCTCTGCGGAGGGGAGAGGAGCCTCCAGCACAGGCTGACCCCTGGCAGCCATGCCACGGGCTCTCCCGGGGTCCCGCACGCCTCTCCCACGCCAGCCAGGAGCCATGGTGAGGTCTGGCTCGACCCCAGCTGCTGCACAAACTGGGAGGGGGCCAAGCAGGGGTCCCCCCGGGCTCTGCTGTCCCTCTGCCTTTGCCAGCTCAGAGCCAGGGTGCTCCCCATGCCCGGGGCTCAGCTGGGGGTCTGGCCGCAGCCCCCCCACCTCACACCCCTGCAGGCAGCCATGCACCCCCCCCCAGCAGCACATCCACAGGGGACGGTGGCCACAGGCGGGGAAGCTCCTTCCCACAGCTCCGGCCGTGCCAGGGGTGGACGTGGCTGCCTCGCCCCCGCAGAGCCCCCACAGAGCCCCTCCTGCCGCCTTCCCTTCGCCCCAGCAATTAGAGCTCCAGCCAGCACCCTCCCCACCTGTGCAAACACGGAGACTCATTTAAATAAATTAAGACGACATAATAAATCAAAGGGAAACGAGGGGCTGTGCCTTGGGGCAGGGGAGTCACTCGAGTTTAATTACATTGGCAAACCTCTCGCAACGAAAGCGCGGCAAGTCCCACGCGCGGGAGTGGGCACAGCTCCGTGGCGGGGCTGGCAGTGCTGCCCCGAGGCCCACGCCTGGCACAGCACCAGCTCAGCACCAGCTCCGCCACCCTAGGAAAGCGTGGGGCTTGCCTGCGGAGGTGGGTTCTGGGCACTGCCCACTCCGGGGCTCCCAGCAGTGGGTGCCTGTGCAGACAGGCTGTGCCCTGGGAAGGGGCCGCTGGCAGCCCCCCATCCCACAGGGGAGCTGCTGGGGCAGCCCACGGAGCCCTGCCTGCCCCACGGAGCCACCGAGCCCGGCCAAGGCTCGGGGAGAAGCAGCAGCACCAGCAGCACCCCTCCACCGCCGCACAAGATTTACAGCCTGACCCCCGTTGTTTAAAGACTCTCGCTCCCAGCTTGCGGTTGGGACTCCAGAAAGAGCTTTGTGTAGAGGCAGCAAATTTATGAGGCTGGCTTCAAATCCCCAGCCACATCAGGGGCCAATTCGTCTTCCCAGGGCTGAGGATGAAATTAAATTATTGTAAAATAAATCTGTAAAAATGATGAAAAGACCATCACCCGGCGGCAAGGGCGGGGCGCCGGGAACACACGCGCGGCTGTGACGGATGGGGCTCAATGGGTGATAAAGCGCCCGGACCCGGCAGCTCAGGGATTTTTGCTGTAATCTCACTAAAGAGATGTTGTTTACAGGAAAAAGGGTATTTTGGGGAGGAAATTGCATTTCAAGGTTAAAAGAAAAAAATGGAGCAAGTCTCGCAGGGAGCCCGCTCACAAGCAAGATGGCAGCAGGCAGAGCAAGCAGGGGCCAGAGAGCAGCCTGGCCGGGGCGCAGGCTGGGGGCAGTGCCTTGCACACACCAGTGCAACGGGCCGGGGCCGAGCACGCACCAGCCGGCACGGCGTGCCGCTGATGGCGGGCTGCCGAGGCTCCCCATCCAGCCCCAGCGCACGGCAGGCGCGGGCAGTGGGCGCGGGCAGGGCTGGGGGCTTGCTGGCCCCGTGGGACACAGCCCAGGCAGAGCAGGCAGTGATTGCCCCGGCCCACGACGAGGGTCCTGGTGGGTGCCACTGGCCCACCCCAACGGAGGAGTCGACGCCGCTCCCCAGCCCCGGCGCCGCCCCAGCTCCATGCCAGG
Source organism: Gorsachius goisagi (assembly GCA_018403395.1). Lineage (NCBI taxonomy): Eukaryota > Metazoa > Chordata > Aves > Pelecaniformes > Ardeidae > Gorsachius > Gorsachius goisagi. The sequence continues at coordinate 60,274 of BOSO01000558.1, forward strand.
GAATGCCCTGAGCCACCAGCACCCCCCGCACCCCGGCTTGGAGGGCAGGGGGGCGCAGCCAAGAAAGCGCTGCAGAGGGATTTGCACCCTCCCAGTTTCAGTCTCTTCCTACAGGAAAGATGCTGGAGATACTTATTTTTCTTTTTCTGGGATGAATGGGAAACCTGACGCCTTCATCTTACGCTGTGTTGGCTGGGCATTTAACAACGGGCCATTAGCACAGCGCGGCACCGGGAGGGGATGTATTTAGGCACGTGGCTGCAAAGACAACCCAGCACCAGGTGCTTAATAGTGTTTCGGATGTATCGGAGCGCTGCAGCGCTCAGAAAATGCAGCTGTAGGGAGTTCAGAGGCTTTATTCTTCACTTCTGTGAAGTCCCACAATACCAGCAGAGATTTCTCAGCTCTGCCCTAAGCACAAAAACGGCGTGGAGAAAGCAGCGGCTTTGCAGGGCTGAGGTGCCAGCCAGCGCTGAGCCGCAGTGCGTCCGGCTGGGATGAGCGGGCATGCCCCCGTCCTCGCTCCCAGGCCTGTCAGCCCCCGGGGCTCCCCTCTGCCCCCAGGAAACGTGCTCCAAGCACAGCACAGGGGAGGGGGACGCTTCCCTGGCCCCAGGAAAGCCCGGTCCTCCCAGGGCTGGGTGCCAGCAGGAGCCTCCCTCGCTCGCCCCCAGCTGCGGGTGCCACGGCCCCGGGCAGCCCCAGGGCCCCGCAGGCTCTGCCTGAGCCTCCCCCGAGCTCTGGTGGGATGAGGATGGACACTGCCACCCACCAAGAGCCCCCTCGCTGCCGCACGCGCCGCGGCGCAGCCCCGGCTCCGGCCCCGTCCTGCCAGCAGTGCCAGCACAGCTCAGGGAGCACCAACGCATCTCTGCCCATGGACGGGCACGGAGCTGCTGGGAGCGGGAGCTGGGCAAGCCCCCCTCGTGCCTGCCTGCGGCACAGCCCCTGCCCAGGCAAGCTGGCGAGGCTGTTGGGAAGGGGCCCCCCAGCTCCTGGGGTCCATGGCAGGCAGCCCCTTCCCCAGCACAGCGCTCCAGGGGCAGGGGCGAGCATTGGGGGGGCCCTGGGGGACCCAGCCCTGCTGGCCCCAGGCAGGCAGAGCTGGAGCCCAGTGAGAGAACTAATTAGCTCTAGTTAGTGCAGAGAACTAACAACTGAATGACCTACAGGATACACACTCTGGTCTAAAACCATCACAGCACCGTGCCTGACGACTTCCCACAGATGCAGCAGAGCTTGAGCGCACGCCCTGGGCGGTTACCGGTCAGGCAGCTCCATCCTCTCCGGACGCACCAGCCGCCGGCACACCGGGCTGCCTATCAACCGGCACACCGGGCTGCCTATCCACCGTTCATTCCACGTGAAACCAGCAACGCGCCGCTGCTCTCCGCTCTAACAGACGCAGACTCACCTGCGCAGGTACGGCGGCTGCAGCACTGCAGATGCACCAGCAGCATCTGGGAGCCAGTGGTTTGGGCGCCGTGCGGACCCACCCCATCCCACGGGGTGTCCAGACCCTGCCCGCTCCCTGCCTGGCCTGCAAAGCCCCCCCAGAGGAGCAGCCTGAGCTCCCCCCCAAGGGCCAGGCCCCCTCTCCTCCTTTTATCACCTGGCAGGGATGTGCTGAACACTGCCCTAAATGAGCCCCAGGTGCACCTAATGGCCTGGGTGGCACCCACTCAGGGCACAATGAGCTCCAGCCGACTGCCCCCACTGCTCACACGGCCCCTCAGCGTGTCCCAGTGCGTCCCAGTGCGTCCCAGTGCGTCCCAGTGCGTCCCGAGTCTCGCCTGGCGCTCGCACGGCTGAGCGGCTCCCAGCCTTCCCCAGCCCCTGTGGCCAGCGAAGCAGAGCCAGGCAGAGACGCTTTGCTGGACCCAGAAGCCTGCGCGGCCCCTCGCCCGCAGCCGCGCCAGCGAGTGGAGCCGAGCGCGCGTGCCACCGCGCAGCGCGGGGTCCGGCGGCAGCAGGCGGCAAGGCTGGGGGCAGGAGCTGGCGGCCGTCCCAGGCGGGCTGCGAGGCAGCAGTGTGCCGAGGTGGAAGTAAAGAGTTACTGAGCAAGCAGCCGCTCAGTAATTCACGGTCACTGAACTGCAACAGGAACAACGACAAATAATAATACAGGAAAATGGGGAAAAACCTGAAATCGTTAGGCCAATGGTTCAAGCATGAAGGCAACGTGCTGCAGGAGCGGGGCGGCAGTCGTGCCGTGCACGGGCAGAGGGGCCGATGCCAGCCGCACCCCGCCCCCCCGCCTGGCATCCCCGGCCCAAGGGCCCCCCATGGGGCTGTGCTGGGGCACGTGCCTGGCCCAGGGGACGCCAGGCAGCGCCATGTGCCGGCCCCCAGCGCCCTCCAAGCCTAGTCGGCATTCAGGGAGCTTGTTCACGTATCCAAGAGGCAGGGAAGGCAGATCTGCTCTCCCTAATTATAATTAGTGATGCTTACCATGGGAGTTTGCAAACATGGTTTAATTAGAGCAGCCAGGCTCCCTCCACACGCTGCGCCCTCCCTGGGGTCAAGGACAGAGCAGAGCAAGGGAAGCGGGAGCTGGGGGATGCTCGGCAGAGTTTGGCTGCTGGGCTCAGGCAAGGTTTACCCCTTCTCTTCATCACAGCCATGGCCCGGTGGGCTGGCGGGGCTCGGCTCGGCTCGACTTGGCTCGGCTCAGCTCAGCTCAGCTCGGCTCGGCTCGGCTCGGCTCGGCCAAGCTCGGCTTGGCTCGGCTCAGCTTGGCTCAGCTCGGCGCGGCTCAGCTTGGCTCGGCTCGACTTGGCTTGGCTCGACTTGGCTCGGCTCGGCTCGGCTCGGCTCAGCTCAACTTGGCTTGGCTTGGCTCGGCTCGGCTCGGCTCAGCTCAGCTGGACTTGGCTTGGCTCGGTCTCGGCTCGGCTCGGCTCGGCTTGGCTCAGCTCAGCTTGGCTCGGCTCGGCTTGGCTCAGCTCGGCTCAGCTCGGCTCGGCTCAGCTTGGCTCGGCTCGGCTCGGCTCGGCTTGGCTCGGCTCAGCTCAGCTTGGCTCAGCTCGGCTCGGCTTGGCTCGGCTCAGCTCAGCTTGGCTCAGCTCGGCTCGGCTCAGCTCGGCTTGGCTCAGCTCAGCTCGGCTCAGCTCGGCTTGGCTCAGCTCAGCTCGGCTCGGCTTGGCTCAGCTTGGCTTGGCTTGGCTCGGCCCAGCTTGGCTCGGCTGGCAGGGGCCGCCCCGCGCCTCGGCACAGACCCTGTCCCAGGGACCCAGCGCTGCCAGGGCTGCCCTCTGCTCCCGGGGACGGGGAGCTCCCCCGCACGCCCTGCCTGAGCCAGAGTCCAGCAGACACGGCACTGGGAAATTTAATCTACAGCTACAAGAAAGGGCCGTGGAATCTCTAGATGCATGAGCCTGCTCCTTCTGTCAAGAAGAAAAATAGGAAAGGGGCACAGGGAATTAGACAAAAGCCATGAAGCAGAGAGGGAGGGTGGGGGGAGTCGGGGAGAGCTGGCGGTGGCCGACAGCGGCCCCAGCGCGGGCACGGCTGATGCTGCCCCAGAGCCAGCGCCTGCAGCCTGCGCCAGGGGCTCCTTGGATGCCCCCCTCCCTCCTGCCCCAGCCCTGTGCTGTGGGGGCTCCTTGGATGCCCCCCTCCCTCCTGCCCCAGCCCTGTGCTGCCTCCGGGGGGGGCAGGCAGTGGTCACAGATGTGTGTGTCGTCCCCCCCCGTGAGAGCCACAGGACGCTTGTCTGTGCTGCCCCCCCCTCACTCCGGGAAGGCGGGGTTGGGGACGTGGCTGGTGCTCGCTGAGGCCAAAGGTGCCGCGCGTTGCGGCGCTGCCGAGCACGGTGGGGGTCCCGCAGCTCCCTCCTGCCCGGAGCGCAGCCGCAGGTTGGACCCAGCCCAGGGCTGGCCGGGCGATGCCACCTTCCGCAGCATGGGCTCATCCAAGCCGGGCCAGGCATGCTGGCTTGTCCTTGCAGCGTGGCCCTGGCCCGTGGCCGGTGGCCATATCCCCCCAGTAGCCATCGCCCTGCAGAGCTGGGACTGGGATTGTGCCACCCGTGCACGTGGGAGACAACAGTGAGTGCCGGGAGGAGACGGGGCTGAGCAAGGGCAAGCCCCTGGCAGGCTGCGGCTCCGGGTGCAGCCAAGCTGCCCGCTGCCCGGGTTGTCCTGCCACGACTGACCGGGTTACCCGGGGGGATGAATTCTGGCACCGTGAGCGAGACCATCCTGAGCTCAGGGACAGTTGGCCGTGGAGGCCAGGCAGCGGCCGAGCGTCTGCGCAGGCTGAGCCGTGGGCAGGGCACCTTGGCCAGAGCTCCCTGCGGGTCCCAGGCACCGCATCAGGAGCCTGGATGACTGATTGCCATTGTCACCAGCCCTAATTAGGAGGCTGGCCACAGCCAGCTGGAAACTGTAGGTGTTAATTCCTTCTGGCGGGAGCGGTGCCCTGTCCAGAAGGGCCAGAGCAGCTCCTGCCCCCCGCTGCCCTGGTGCTGTGCCCCAGCCCTCGCCCCTCCTGCCCCACGCACGCGGCCGTTCCCCATCGGCAGGGTGCATGCCGCCCGGACACGGGCTGGCCGCCCCCCCGCGGCGCCGCGCGCTGGCCCCTGCGCATTGGGGACGTGGTGGGGTCCTTGGCTGGGAGAGGCTGGGGTGGGTGCTCGGGTCGTGCTCGCTCCGGGGGGCCGGGGCGGACGCGGGTGCCTCCCCACGCCGCGCACGGTGCTCCCGCTGCCCCTGCGAGGCCGAGCGGCAGCGAGAGGGAGCCCAGCTCCGTGGCGCGGTGACAGGTTTACAAATCACCATTGCTGTGTGAAGAGGCTTGGCTGCCTCGGCATTCATCCCCGCGCTAATTACTGACTCCCCGAGGAACCTGATCCATCTCGCTGTAATTGACAAAAAGCAATTAAAAAGCAGTTGTGAATAAAGGGGTACATCTCCGGAGGGCCTGGCAGGAGAGATTTAGGTGCTTTGCTCCCGGGTGCCTTGGACACGTTCCAGCGGCGTGGCTTGGGAGTGATGCTCAGGGCAGCTCGGCAGCGATGCTTGGCCCCGGGGTGCGGGTGCCCTGCCCAGCTCCCAGCCCTCCGCTCGCCCGCGCCTCCTCCTGCCCCGCGGCTGCAGGAATGGCCGTGCACCCCGCGCCTGATCTCCGGGCAGACCTGGAGCCCTGGCTGCTGTGTGCTCTCCAGCTGCCTTCCCATGGGCAGGGGCTGGGGCCGGGGCAGCGGGGTCCTGCGCCCACGCGGAGCCAACGCCAGCACCCACAGAGCCCATCCTGGGGGCGCCTGTCCAGCCTGCGCGGGGGTCAGGCCCCGGTGCTGGGCGAGCCCCCGCATCGTCCCCTGCCGGGAGCCGTGGGGGACCCAGGGAGCACGGGGAGAGGAGGGCAGAGCCACGCCGGGAGCAGCACTGCGCTTGCCGTGGGAGCACCGCGGCCATGCCGCCTGCGCGCCGCGGAGCGTGGCCTTGCGGGAGACAAAGGGCAATCAGCGGCGAGTGGCGCGGAGCTGGGCGTGAAGAGCGGCTGATTGAGGAAGCGACGCGCCAGGCGCCTCTCGTGCGAAGCCATCTCCTGATTGTGGAGAGCAGCGGCGCGGGCGCTGCCAGCTCACCTGCGGAGACGCAGCCCTGCCTGCGGAGCGGGGGGGAGAGGCGGGAGCGGGGTGACGGCCCGACGGACCCCCTGCTCGCAGGAGGCGGGAGAGCGCGCGCGGCGGGGCTGCAGCCATCCTGGCGGAGCCTCGTGCCCCTGCGCTTCGCCCCCGAGGCCCGGGCAGCTCTGCTCCAGCCTTGCAGGGACAGCGAGGGGACCTCATGCCAGGCAGCCCCGCGGCGGGGAGAGGGCAGGGGCCAGCCCGGGTGCCAGCCCCGTGCACGCCAGAGCTGCCCCTTCTGCCGGCCGCTCGCCCTGGGCTGGGGCTCGCGAGGGCTGCCCAGGGAGAGGCGAAACCGCCCCGGGCAGAGCTGCAGCCCCGAAAGCCCCGGCGCGTGTGGCGCGGGCAGCCCTGGCCCCCGTGCTCGCCCTCTGTGCCGCCGTGGCGCCGGCTGCACGTGGCTCCTGCTGGGGGGAACGCGCCCGGCCCCGGCCCCGCGGAGGAGGCGGGGGTCCGCAGCCGCCCCGTCCCGGGGAGGGGGCTGCCGTGGGGCGCGTGGGCCTGGCAGGGCCATCGCGCTCGCCCGTGGTGGCAGATGGCAGGATGTGCGGCTGCCGGAATGCTCTTCACCATCTGTTGGGTCTAATTGACTTCCTGCAGAAGTTCTTAAAAAAAAAGTCTGAAACCAGTTGCAAGAACAAAATTGTTAATTAAAGGGCCTTTTGATTAGATAGACAAATGTTTACCAATTATGACTGACCCCGGCCACTCTGTTTTTTGTCTGCAAACTCCACAATCAGCAGTTATCTCAGCGGGTACGGCTGCGCCGACCATTCCCCCCACCCCCTCCCCATGTAATCCCTCCCCTGGGGGTGCCGCAGGCCAGCGGGAGGAGGGGGCCGGGGGCGGAGGGGTGGAGGGGCAAGCTGCCCCGCTGCACCCCGGGCACGGCCATGCAGGGGTGTGCTCTCCCTCCCCCCCAGCTCCAGCGGCGGTGGCTTCTGGTGGCGTCGTGCTCCCTTAGCTCTGACACGGGTCCCTGGGTGAGCAAGGTCAGGCCTGTGATGCACCGCGCGCCAAGAGGACGTGGGTCCCAGCCGAAATCTGTCTGTGCTTTTGGGGGAGGCTCAGCGCACAGCAGGGCTCCCCACCAGCCCCAGCGGTCGGTGCGCAGCCTTGGGGCAGGGACTTGCCCTGCGTGGCTCTCTCCCACGCCTGGGCTGTGGGTGCCAAGGACCGTGGCGGCCGCCTGGGACCCCGCTGCAGCACCCAGCCCCACTCCCAGCCCACCGGAGCACCAAATCCCGCTGCCCCCCGCACCCTGCTGGCACCCCGTGGGCAGGGGCTGCAGGATGGGGAGCCCGTGTCTGTCTTTGCATCTGCCCATCTCGTGCCGACGGCCCCGGGCACAGCACGGCCCATCGCCCACGGGGCCACACAGGGGCTGGCCCGGAGCGACCACAGCCTGTGGTGTGCCGGCCCCCCCGCCCCGCAGAGGGGACCCACGCGGTTGCGCTGTGCTGAGGGGGGTGCTGGGAGGGAGGCACGGGGCACAGCGCCGGCCACGCGCTCCCCGGGTGGGACGTCAGTTTTAATGTGGTAAGAAATTGATGGATGATTCTGAGCGAGCGAATGTTCAGTGTAAATTACCCATGTTAGGCTCCAATCCGTGGCTAATTCATTAGGCACACGTTTCTACACAAAAATAAAAAGCCTTCTGCACGCATTGTTCACCAAACGCTCGAAAGAAAAGATGTGGGGAGGTGAGGCAGCTCCTGACCCACTCGCTGGCTAAATCCCAATTCCCAGCCTCTCTGCTCCCGCCATGATGAGCGGGAACGGCCCCAGCCCAGCCGTGCAGCCTGGCAGGGATGCGCTGCCCGCGCCTGCCTGTCCCGGGAGCCCGGCCGGCCACGGGGCTCAGCACCCCGCTGAGGGCAGAGCGGCTGGGGAGGAGAGCACAGCACAGCACGGCACGGCACGGCACAGCATGGCATGGCATGGCATGGCATGGCATGGCACGGCACGGCACGGCACAGCACAGCATGGCATGGCATGGCACGGCACGGCACAGCACGGCACGGCACGGCACAGCACGGCATGGCATGGCACGGCACGGCACGGCACGGCACGGCACGGCACAGCACGGCACAGCACAGCATGGCATGGCATGGCACGGCACGGCATGGCATAGCACGGCACAGCACAGCATGGCACGGCACAGCACGGCACGGCACGGCATGGCACGGCACAGCACAGCATGGCACGGCATGGCATGGCGTGGCATGGGGAGCACCAACCACCGGCTCTGGCAGGAGAGCAAACCCCGGGCATCGTACCCGGCAAAACGCCGTGGGGGCTGTGAAGGCCCATTCCTGTGACCTAGCGCCATTTAGAGTCTTATTAATGGAGTGGGAAAGCTAATTGTGATTAAAGTAACGATGGCGCTAAGCAGGTAATTCTGCACCAAAGGGCAAGATAGATTCTTAAAATGCGAATAAAAAAAGAAAAGACAGTGTAACCAGTCTTTAAAAATACAGAAATCAGTAAGTGAGGATCCATTTTTTTATTAGCAGAGGGATCCCGGGGGAGCCGTGCGCCTGCATCCCCAGCGCCCGAGCTGCACAGCTCTTAATAAATGGCACGCCAGCGACGCCGGGCCTGCCTGCTTCATTACCATGGCTACTGCGCTCCGCTTTTACAGAAAACCAAATATTGAGCAGAGAGCAGGTGCTGAGGATCCCAGCCCTCCCAAGCCATCAGCACCATCTCTGCAGGCAGCTGCCGGCCCGGGAGGCAGCGCTGGCCTGCGGGGACACGGGGCTGCGGGGACA
>BOSO01000558.1:68736-85632 GCA_018403395.1 Gorsachius goisagi
GGGGACACGGGGCTGTGGGGACACGGGGCTGTGGGGCTGCGGGGACACGGGGCTGTGGGGCTGCGGGGACACGGGGCTGCAGGGACATGGGGCTGCAGGGACACGGGGCTGCAGGGACACGGGGCTGCAGGGCTGCGGGGACACGGGGCTGCGGGGATGAGGGCCGGGGGGGCAGTGAGCGTCCCCATCCCGCACACTCGGCCGTAGGAGCCTCGGCGCCCGAGCCAGGGGAGCAGGGGCAGGCCAAGCCCCGGGCAATGGGCTTGGCACAACACCCTTCTCCAGGGAGCTTAAAATCCCTGCCCGAGTGGAGCAGAGCCCCCTGCCCAGCGGCAGCGGCAGCGAGAGCCCAGCCAGGACCTCCCCTCGCTGCAAAGGCTGCAGGAGCGAGACCCTCCCCAGCGCTGGGGACCCTCCTCCCCGCACCGGCTGTTTCGGCACGCCGGCCTGCTGCGGGGAGCTGCGGGGCCCGTGGTGCCCTGGCCCAAAGCAGAGGCACCCTGGGGACGGAGGGTACGTGGTAGGGACGCCCCGTGCCCGGCCCCCCGGCAGGGCTGGGCTGCCCATTTCAGCAGACCCCAGGACCTGGAAGCGCAGCAAAGGTCCCGCGGCTCCTTCTTGCCGCAACGCCTAGCGCAGGAGGCAGCGGGAGGGAGTTTGCATAGCAGGGCTGCCGGAGGTTATTGCGTTCACAAAGAGATGGCAGGCAGGCGCTCAAGGTAAGCCAGGCGGGAGGAGAGCCCGCGTCCCGGCGCGGCTCCTGCCTGCAAACAGCCTTCGCCTCGTCCTGCCCTCGAGGGCTCCCCGAGGAGCCCGACCCCTGCGCCCTGGGCGCCCCCGGGGTGCCCTGCTCCCCGGTGCTCCCTCGCCCTCGCCGTGCATTCCTGTTCACCCCTCTAAATGTTCTAATACTGTAAAAGATCTATCAGAAACCTTCCACTCCAGAGGGATATATATTATCTAAATTTGATAAGACAACTTAATTTCTCTCCGTGTCTGTTACTGGCGATAAAACTGGGAGACTTTTATGACCCGGAGTCTTCTGTAAGATTGTCAGGAACTTATTATACAAGGTATAACTGGATTTCTCTCCACAGATGGCTCGCAGCCATGAGCTGTAACGCAATTCTGCAGCACATTTGGTAGAATAAATGCAAAGAGCTTGTTACAGTGAGTTAGATAAGAGAAACGGGAACACGGCTCTTGCAGGCTAATTCAGCATCTGATCTGCCTTTTCCCTCGCTGTGAAGGGCGACTTGCAGAAGCGTATTTCAGGGTGCGGAAGGAGCCAAGCCCTTCCCGGCACCGCCTGGGTCCGGCACGGCCGCCGGTGTGGCGCGCTCGGGGGCACAGGACGCAGCGCGCGGCGGCAGAGCCGCCCGACCCCATCCCCTGGCGCAGGCAGCGGCCGTGTCCCCGGCAAAGCAGCAGCGGCGGGTTCCCTCCCGCGCGGCGGTGAGGGGCGGCAGGTCCCTCTCGGAGGCCCTTACGGCAGGCTCATCCGTTATAGTTATCGCACAGCCCATTCAGGCTCTGACCAGATAAAGACTGGTGATTTTTTATTTACTGATTTTTTATTTCAGCATCCTGTGGGCAGGATGCCACGCAGCACACTCATTTATCTCAATTTGCTCCCTCCCACCTCCCATCCCTAATTTTTCAGCAGAGCCTTGGAGGTGAAAGCCTTATCTACGTGGTTCTTCTGCACATGGAAAGCAATCACGGCCCTGGCAGGGCTGTGTGCTGCCGGAGCAGTGGCTGCAGGGACTGGAGATGCCATCGGTTCCTCTGCAGCCGCAGGCGGCCCCGGGCCAAGCCCGACCCTGCGCTGCTGTGCCCGAGGCCGCGGCAGGGATCGTGCATGGGGCTGCAAGGACCCCGGTCACGCAGCGGCTCTCGAGTGACTGTCCCCGAACAGCAAATACCACCCCCCCCGCCCCAAATTCAGACCCTGCTAGAGCAAACGGGAACCCCTGGAAACGATCGGCCGGTGACAGCATCCTCCTCTCGTGGCAGCTGGGGCCACCCGCTGTCACACGTCCCCGTGCGGGCAGAGCCAGCCCCACTGCCCCGCACACCCTCCCTGCGGCTGCCGGCAGCACCCCCATGCGCACGCGGGCCCCCAGCACCGCCGAGCCCGCGCCTGCACCCGTGCGCCGCTGCGGGCAGCCCCCGGGGTCATTTGGGAAAGCGGCGCGGGTCCCCGGCCCTCGAACCCCCTGGGGCACAGCGGGGCCGGCAGCCTGGCTCAGAGCGGAGGCTGCAGCACGACGCGGCCACATTAATGCTGGGCGAAATATGTTGTTATGTGCATCAGGTTCTGTAATGGAACATGTTTAAAATTCAATAGAAAGAAAGATTAAAAAATAAGTTTCTTATCTAAAGGAGCCATAGAGCCAGTGAGGAAATTATGAATGTCTCGTTGTCCAAGGTTAAAGAGTGAGAGCTGAGGCATGAAAAGGCAGGAGATAAGATGAAATGTTTTCTGTTCAAATGAATGGGCTCCACTCTGCTCCGTAATAAACGATCAGTGTCAATATGACAAATTAATTCTGCATTGAGCTCCATTCAGTGTGTGCAGGGTGGGGAGGGGCCGGCGGAGCAGCAGAGCCCCGGCCACGGCCTCCGCCGCCGGAGCCGCACCGCGGGGCGAAGCCGGGGCGTCCCAACGCGTGGCTCCGGGCGCATCTCCTGGAGGGCGGCGCGGGAGAGGCCCCGCGTCCCCAGCAGCCGCCCTCGGCTCCGCAGCCCCTCTGGGCGCCTGGCAGGGACCCCTGCCCAGCAGCGGGGCTTGCGCAGCGGCGAGCGCCCGAGCGAGGGTGGCCCCGCTGCCCCAGAGCTGCCCGCTGCCCTGGTGGGAGCCCGGCCCTGGCTGGGGGCTGCTGCTGCATGGGGGGGTCTGCTCGGGGTCCCACGGGCTGGGCTGCACCGGCTCCATCAGCCCCCTGTGCTGGCAGAGGGGAGGGGGTGCCCCGGGCCCCGACCGTGGGCTGCGGGGCTGGGGGGGGACTGCAGCCACCCCTGGGCACCCCTGGGCCCGGGCTCCGAGGGCTCCTCTGCCCCTGGGGAGAGGGGGACCGCAGCAGGACCCCAAGGATGAGGGGACAGGGATGACGCGTCCCAGGCTGGCAGCTGCGGTGGCTGCGGCAGAGCCGTGCCAGCACGAGGAGCTGCTGGCAGAGCAGCCAGGTGACCCCGTGGAAGAGATTGGACCTTTTAAAAGAGACAGTGACAAATGAAGCTCCCTCCCAGCTCAAAGCGCGGAGGAAGGGGGTAGGGAGGCGATTCCAGGAGCTGTGAGCTGAAGGTCACCCGGGAGCCGGATGATGATGCTGCTGCCACGGGGCGAGGGGGGCCCTGGTGTGGGATGGGAGGCTGTGAGCCAGGCAGGACGGTGGGCACGGGACCCGGGCGGGCAGCACCAGAGGTGCAGGCAGCAGTGGGAGGAGAAGGGGAGCCAGAGCCATCCTGCTGTCCCCCCCCCCCGGAGAGGACGGGTCAGGAGCACAGGGCCTGCAGACGATGCTCCTCCGGGAGCGCCTGGGGCCGTGGCTCAGCCGTGCCAGCCCTGCCAGGGTGGCCATGCCCGACCCGCAGGTCCCACCCGAGCCCCCGCGCTGGCACAGAACGCTGCTGTGGAGCAGCGTGCCCGAGGGGAGGAACGCCATTCCCTGGGGTGGGAAGCAGGCTGTCCGCCCGGGTGAAGCCCCGGGAACCGGCCACCACCGCTGCTGCTTTCAAGGCACCGCTCCGGCCAGCGAGCGCCCGCCGGCCGAGCCCGACGCGGCAGCTGCCCGGCGGAGCAGGAGCCAGTGCAAAGGGCTGAGCCGCACGGGGCCGGAGAGGGTGGCTGTGCTGGCCCCGCGACCCCCGCGGAGGCACGGCCGTAACGGCAGCCGTTACCATCCACCGGAGACCCTCGGCCCCGTCCCATCCTGCTCGCCGCCAGCCCCGGCCCACGCAGCCGGGCACGGAGCTTCGCTTCGCCCTGGCGCTGGGCAGGCGGGCATCGGCTGCCGCTAACGAAGCGGGGGGCTGCCCCCCCCGGAGTCCCCAGGGACGCAGCCGCACAGGGGGGCCAGCGCCCGTGGGGATGGGCTTGCCCTGCCGGGCCCCAGCAGAGCGTGGGGCACCTGCCCGCTGTGCCGGTCCCACGCGGCCGCGCCGCCGCGGAGCTGAGCTGCATGCGCCGGCGCTGCGGCCTTCGGCAGAGCCCGGTGGCAAAGCTGCCTTTGGAGGCGCAGCCAGTGCTCCCACATCAGCACGCAGCCGCGCCGCGAGGGGACGGGCAGGGCGGCCCGCGCCGTGGCGCTCCCCATCGCTGCAGCACCGCAGGCCGGCGGGGGAGCCGGGGGAGCTGCGGCAGCCAGGCTGCAGGGCCAGCTCCTGGAAGGGTTAACAGCCTTCCCCATCTTGTTCTCAAAGCACCGACACCGGAGCTGAAATGGAAACAGCATCTCAACAGCTGAGATTAAAACAAGAAAATGAGTATAGAAATGATGTTTGTTAAAATGAAATAGCTAATATAATCCTCAAAGGATTTTTCCTTTTGACTTAAAAAAAAATTCTAATATCTTCATTTCCATACCTTTTTTAAGCTAATTTGTGGAAAATTAAAATGGTGAGCCCACAAAGGCTGCAGTTTAATTGAATCTTGCATCAGCCCTTGGTGAGCAGTCTCTCTTGGATTCCTTGATTAGTTCCCTCCATTAAATCATTTTTGCATCGTTTAGCTGAGATACTGTCTTCTGGCGGGGCTGGGGCTCGGGGACCTGGATAACTCAGGCTCCATCTCAGCAGATGTAGGACGACGCGTCGCGCTCTGGAGAGCTGCCTTAGCTGGCCTCGCGTGGCCGCAGGACGCACTCCTGTGCCTCGCTGGGTGGGCGGGCAGCGCCGTGCCGGGCTGTCCATCGGCGCCGGGCCTGGCCGGGGCTCAGCACCTCCCCAGGCATCCGGCGCAGTGCTGTGGGACTCACCGGGGGAGCAGCAGAAGGCAGCTCAGGGGCAGCAGGACGGGGGGCAGCAGGAGCCAGCCCAGGGGTGGCAGGATGGGGGGCAGCGGGGGCAGCGCTCAGCACCAGAGGGCTCAGCGAGGGCGCGCTGGCCCGGCCACGGGGGACGCAGGCAGCAGCAAGGCCACGGTGTGACATCCCGGAGGGGAAGCCCTTCCGCTCTGCCTGCCTGGCAGTGTCCCGTGCACGGGGCGGCCACAGCACCGGGACCTGTGTCAGGTTCACCCCCTGCCCCTCCCCGCTGAAGATCCCCTCTCTCCAAGTCCGGGTAAATCACGGCTCGTCACTCAGTGGGAAGGGCATTCACAGCCTCCCGGTCCCACGGCACAACGCCCCGGCAGGGGCAGAGCCACGAAGCCTCTCTGCAGCCCTCAGCAGGAGCTGCACCCAGCACGGCTCCAGCCCGGCGAGCCACGTCCCAGCCCCGCTGTGCTACGGGGACGAGGGCACCCAATGAGCCCACTGGCCCTCACGCACCCCCCAAGCAACCCGCGCCCCTCGCCCTGCCCCAGCCCATGGCGCAGGAGTTTTCTGATGGCCTTGTCAGGCTATCATGTCCTGTAGATTAAAACAGATTTATATAAAGTCCTTTTCACCCCATTAGATTACTCTGGATTAACCTTGATCTCAGTAATAGATGCTATAACTGTAAGTCCCGCTCAGGGGGATTTCATCCATGTGTTCTTGGAAGGCAGAAAGTAGATAAATTCTTAGAGAAGGTCTTACTGAGCGATGAGAAAGATTTAACCTCTTCCGAGCCAGCGGAGCCGCATGCCCTGCTGCGGGGCGGGTGCTCAGCCCCACCGCCTCGGGCAGTGACACCCCCCCGCCCCCAGCCCCTGCACCCCCCGCCCCGGGCTCGTCCTGCGCTGCCACGTGGGGAGGGGGACGCAGCGCGTGGTGGGACGCTGGCCTGGCTGCTGCTGCGCAGAGCCGCCCCTGCCGGCGGGCTCAGCCTGCCCGAAGCCCCGCTGGAGAGGCAGCTCCGCCGCCGCAGCCCCCGCCCGGGGATGCTGGCACGGGCAGCGCGCGCCGCTGGGCAGCCGTTCCCGCTCTGCGCTCAAGCCCTGGCCTTGCACGCAGGTGAGAGCCCCACAGCAAATTCCTCCCGTGTCCCTCAGGACTGCGAGTGCCCGGGGTAGATGGTTGCCACCACGCATCTGACCCCTGCCAGCGGGTCCTGCGCCATCCCTGCAGAGCCGAGGGCTGCCCGGTGCTGCCGCTGCCCTCGCTTTTTCCGCCACCAGGAGAGAAAAGCCTGCTGGGCTGAGCAGCCTGCAGACCTGTCAGAGTTTGCTGGCTGAGAAACGGTTAATTCAAGGAGTGATGAAGGCAGGGCAAGAAAATTCCAGCAGCTGTGAGAACAGAGGAAGGAGGGAGCCAGCACATCACTGTGCGTGGCACCACGCGCGCTCCCGCAGGTGTGGCCCAGAGGCACGGCAGCAACCAAAATTAATTCCCCATTCCCTCCTGCTGACACGAAATTGCTCGAAGCACGAGTGAGAGCCAGAGCCGAGCTCAGCTCTTCCAGGAGGGTTTGGCCAGCAAGTAGCCTTCTGCTTGCTGATCGGAGACGCACCTAAGGGAGAAGGCTTTGGCACCGGGCTGCAGAGAGCCGGCCCTGCTGGAAGCTGCTGTGATCACGCAGACCGTGCAGAAGACCCGCGCAAGCTGCCGACACCAGACAATGGTGATGGAGAGGAGTCAGCTCCGCAGAGCTGCACGGCGCTGCAGGCAGCCGGGGTGCATTTGGGGTGGGGTCTGAAGGCCGGCTCCGGGGAGGAGGCGGGGGGGGTTATCGCCATCCCTCACCAGTGCCCAGCACGGGGGCTGCCTGCTCGGCGAGGGCTCCTTGCAGCACGTCGCAGGCAGGGGCTGGTGGGGGCGAGCAGCCGCAGCCGTGCAGAGAAGGCAGCCAGCCCAGCGGGAAGGCTGCTCAGCACCAGAGGAAGCCCGAACCCCCCGCTGAGGATGAGGACAGGCCTGCGTCCCACCTCGGCTGACCTGGCACCCCGGGGCCGCCCAGGCTGTGTCACAGCCAGCGCTGCCCATGGGGGTGCAGACCCCCCCCATGCCCTTGCACTCCCCCTGCCAGGAAGTGCGGTCCTGCCTTGTGGGGGTCACTCGTGGCACCGGACTTTGGCTGCCGCACTGGCGGCGTGTCTGCCCGTCCGTCCCCCCCCCGGGGCTGCACGAGCCCCCCCGCACCACAGACCCGCCTGCAGCAGAGCAGGGCTGGGGCGAGGGAGCCGTCCGCCCCCCTAAACTCCCCCAGCCAGGCTGCGCCGCTCAGGCACCTCCGCGCACAGGGCCGATGCGAGCACCGGGGAGGACTCGCACCGTTAGCGGCGTCTGATGAAAACGCGCGCGGTCGGCAGTGCCCTGCGGGCAGGGCCCCCACCCGGTGAGCTGCGGCAGGGGGACAGCCGAGCCAATCAAGCTGGCATGAGCCAGAGCGCTCTGCGAGGCAGCAGGCACATGGGATGCCGAGTGAATAATGCATCGCCTGCCCCCAAAGGCCAGCATGTTCGTTAGTGCATTGACCTCACCGCCTCCCTCCCCTGCTGGCATCTGTAGCGCAGCCGTCGCCACGCATCTCCCCCGGGAGGGGCAGCCCCACATCAGCCAGGGCCCCCGCTCTGCCCTGGATCTTCTCCTCCCACACCAGAAGACGTTCCCCATGCTGGCTCGCATGTCCCCCTGCAGGGCTACGGCCTTCCCCAAGCCCCCCATGGCCCCTGGCCGGGCACAAAGCGGCATTGGCACGACGGCGGCGTGTGGCACGGGGCAATCCTGAGCTCCGCAGGAGCAGCGGCTGGTGGCTGCTCCCCCCCAGCTGGGTCTGGGCTGCTGCCAGCAGCTCTGGAAGGCGAACCTCTCCTGGCAGCCTGCTCCCCGCTGGCCCCAAGCAGCCCCGCCGACGGCTGCGCAGCCCTGCGGTAGCGCCAGTCCTGCCTTAATGCTGCTGCCACCGTGGATGCGCAGAGCGCCCGCGCAGGTTCCCTGTCCGGAGGCACGTCTCCCCGGAGGCGGCTCTGCAGGCTGCACCGTGCCGCAGCGCCCTTCCCCACCGAGCGGGCTCCTCCGCGTGCCCAGCCGAGCCTGCGGCTGGCTCTGCCTGTGCCCCTGGCGCCACCGGCCTGCCTGTGCCCCCCCGTCCCTCCAGGCTCGGGAGCTTCCACTCACCGGGCTCTCCTTGGGACGCAGCTGCCCCGGCCGTCACCAAAGGGCTGGGGTGTGCCACCCCCCTTGCGCAGAGCCCACAAGAGCCCCCCGGCACTCTCACGACACACCAGGGCATGGCTGGGGCTCACAAAGCGCGGGCGCCGCAGGCAGCGTGGGGATGCTGCACGGATGCTCCAGCCCCTGGGCTCGTGGGGAGCGGCCGGGGCAGACCGGGCTCAGCGCCGGCCTTGTGCCCGCACAGCCACCAGGTCACCAGCGACGGGGAGCACAGAGCGCGCTGGCCAAGCGCGGCGCTGTCCCAGGCTGCGCCGTCCCCAGCCGCTGCCTTGAGGTGCCGGGCTTTGTCCTGCTGTGCTCCCCCTCCCAGGGGGCCAGGAGGTCTTACCAAGATGCACAGAAATTCTGCCTGCTGCCACGAGCTGTCACCTCCGATTCTGCTGAATATTTAAAAACCACCTGAATCTGAAGTGACAAATCCATCATTGACCATCTGCCACTCCGCACGGTCACCCTGCAGCAGTCCCTGACATTTCCAGCTCTGCCCTGACACGAGCCAGTAACTCGGAGATGAAAGGCATCAGCCTCAGCAGGCTGACAGGCGCTGCCCCCGCCAGCCCCAGGCCCCTCCACGTCCCATGCAGAAGGGACAGCCGGGGTACAGGGCCCCCTCCTGCCCCCCCGGCACAGGCTTGGTGACCGTCTTCTGACTCCTGCCGAGCACGTGGCCCCACACGCGCCGGCCGCGCCACCAGCACAATCTGCAGGATGGAGCCCGCGGAACACCCCGCTGCGGGCACCGAGAGGGGTGCTGTCCCCGGGGATGGGGGCTGCCCCAAGCCCCACGGGCAGCGCCGTGCCCTCCTGCATCTGTGCCACAGTTTCCACCAGCACAGCCAAGCGCGTGGGGCTCCAGCACGGGGTCCCCAGAAGCGCCCCCCCCCCTTCCCAGGGCTGCACGGGAGCCCTGCCACATCCCCACGGGGGCACAGCGCAGCCGGGCTGCCGCGCGCTCTGCACAAGGGCTCCGGTGGACGCCTGCTTGTGCACGAGGGACAACCCCACCCTGGGACCCCTCCCTGTCACCTGGCAGTGGGTGTCCCGTTGACTCCAGGCAGGCAGAGACTCCCCGCAGACCCACGGCTCCAGGGAACGGGCTGCTTTGAGGCAGGGTCATTCCCAGGAGAAGAGCAGGCATTAATTGCCACCCAACACTCGTGTGCCTCTGCTCAGCTGCGGCAGCTCCTGCAAAAGACGAGCCCACGCTCAGCCCGGTCCCTCCCTGCCACCACAGGGACCAGGCAAGGGGGTCCCCGTGCCCCAGGCTGCTGCCCACCCTGGGCACAGGAGGCTGTTCGAGCCACCAGCTTTGCAGCGAGGCTGCGGCGCCCTGGACACACGGCGTGGGGCTCCGGGATGGAGGCACTCGGTGGCACGGCTCATCCCAGCCCCTGAGCCAGCAGCGCTCCTGGTGCCGTGGGCCGAGTCCCAGAGCCCCGGCAGGGAGCAGGGGCTGCCCAGGAGCAATGGCAATGTCTGGGGCAATGTCCTGCCCCAGGATGCTCGGGCAGGCAGCGTAGCCCCCGTCCCCCAGGGCCTTGGCGGGGCCAACAGCACTCGCCACGGTGGCCGCGCCGGGCGCCTGTACGGCTCCTGGTAGCCCTCCCGCAGAGGAACCGCGCCACAGCAAGCCCACGGGGGCTCCTCACCATCTCTCCTGTGTCCAGGGCAGCCCGATGGGGTGGGGGAGCGGGGCCGGGTGCCAGGGGAGCCCCCGGAGGGTGGTGGGGGCCGCGGCCCTACACCTCCAGCTTGGCTCGGGCCCCGAGCAGGAAGAGCAGGGCTGTGGGAGAGCTCCCGCCCACCGTGTGCTCCGTGCTTGTAGCTGGCACAGGGCTGCAATTTATAATCAACCTGCTGTTTGAGCTAATTGGGCTCTAATTGCTGAGCTGTGCTCCCTCCTGTTTCACCAGGCAGTTCCTCCACTGCTCTGGGCAAGCCGGCACATCCCGGGGGCGGCCCCATCGCTCAGCCCACCCCACCCCACCCGTGCCCCGGGGCAGAGGCAGCTTTTCCTTTCAGTCCCTCTGCCAGCGAACACCGTGCCTGGAAGCTGCTGGTCCCTCTCCGAGCCCCCACTGGAAGCGGTTGCTGGAGGGCAGGGGGTGTCCTGGCGCCACCATGCCACAGGGACGGGCAGGCGCAGGGCACTTCTCCAAGAGACGCCTCTGCCTCCGTGGGAGGCATCTTGCCCGTGTTTCGTTTTGGTTAGACAAAATTTGTGCAAAGGGAGGAGCAGAACAGACTGCGCCTGGGTCCGGGGGACCGGCAGGATGGGGCCTGGGGTGCCCCCTGTCCCACCGCAGGGTGATGAGCCAGGGGGCACTAAGGGGGGGGGAGGCCGGGTTACCCCTGGTGATTCAAGGGCACGGCCACTGGAGGGGCTGGGCTGGTTCCCAGCAGCTCCCCGTCCCCCCCCCGTGCTGATGCTGCAAAACTTGCGCATCCTCGGTGCTATTTTAAAATCCCATCTCTAATCGCTCAGGGACATCAGGACCCGGTGGGACAGAGCCAGAGCCGTCCTGCGGGACAGGCACAGGGGACATCGGGCACGGCAGGGACAGGCACAGGGGGAAGCCGGACCCTGGAGGGCAGGGGGGGCTGCAGGCGGCCCCGGCCCCCAGCGCGCAGGCGGGCGGCCCCCGGGCTCGGTGTCCCCCGGGCTCGGTACCCCCCTGGGCTCGGTGTCCCCCCCCGGGCTCGGTGTCCCCCGCTGCCTCCCCGGGTCGCCGCCGGGCCGGTGCGGGGTCGCGGCGGGGCAGAGCCGGCAGCACCGGACTCGGGGGCCGGGGGGGGGGCCCCGCCGCGGCGGGTGCGCAATCAGCGCTAATCAGGCAGCGCACTAATTGCTGGGCCTCCTGCGGGGCGGTGATGGCTGGAGGGCGCCCGGCGGCGCTGCCGCAGCGGGGGGGGGCGGCTCCGGCTGCCCCGCACCCCCCGCACCCCCCCCCCCGGGGCGGCCGTCGTGCCTTTGGTCTAAGAGCCTTCACGAAGGGCGAGCGCTGAACGCTGGCACAGCGTTGCTTTCAAGCAAAACTGATTTTAGAAGGGAATTCTTCTGACAAAACACCCCGCTGGGTGCCTGGCAGGAGAGGCAGGGCTGGGTGCTGAGGGGCATCGCGCCCCCGCTGCCCGCAGGGTGCTGGCCTGGCAGGGGTCCTGCCCCGCACGGGCGGCTTGGCGGGACGTCCGCAGCCCGGCCTCGGCGTAGGCTGCTTCTTCCCCACGCATCTGCACCCGACAGGCTGGGCCCTGTGTAAATTCCCACCATAATCACACTGAGAGCTATCAAACTATCTAATTTAATTTCTTTGTGAAAATAAATAGCTAAAGTGGCCCTAGGTACATGCATAAATACTTCAGCTTTATGTTGGGCCCGTTATTACTTCTCCCAGCTTGTGTAGTTGTAATGCACGCTTAATAAGTACATATTTATTGCACGTCTCGTCCTGGTGGAATAGTGAGGAGTTTTTGCTGAATAAGCGGGAAAACAGCTTAGTCTGTAATAAAGAAGGGAGGGAGTTAGAAGAAAATATGCTGGGTAATTAATGATTGGGCTTTGAACAGCCATAATTTTTTATTAAGCAAGTATGCAAATATGGAATAAGTGGCTGTGTTAGTATTTGATGGCTTTTTTAAAGCGTTGATGGCTGATCGCTGGTAAGACACGCTCGCTTTTTCTTTGTGCCTGTGTGCACGGAGACACGATGCTGAGCCAACGTGAGCATTTCCCCCTGTCCGCGCAGGGATTTGGGAGCGGGTACACGGGGCGCGCGCACGGCTGGCGCGGGGCCCTGGCCAGCGAGTGCACGTGTGGCTTCGTGCTCCTCGGCTCTTACCATGCCCTGCCTTACCTTCCCCCGCGCCTGCTGCCGGCCGTTGTCTCTGCCTTTCTGCTGCTTGCTTTGCCTCGCCTGTACAGTTGTTGCACGCTTCATTAATCCTGATAAATATGTGGATTAGCGCTACACAGGACTGGGGAGACTGGGCTCAGAGAAGCCGCTCCAGGGATGCTGCCACCCCTGAGCTCCCAGCGCCCTGCTCCTGCTGGCCCGCGCTGGCACTCATCCGGCTGCCCACCCACCAGCCGGGCCCGACGGTGCTGCCGGTCCCTGCTGCAGCCCCCAGGACTGCGTGCCCAGAACCTGCGGAGAGGGGAGATCAGGCAGCCCTGGAGTGCGGGACAGGCAGGGAGAGGGACGCTGAGCCCCTGGGGCTGCTCCCAGAGCTCCGTCCTTCCTGGGAAGCCTACTGCAGCCCCGGGAAGCGGAGATTTCCCATGCAGAGCTGCTCCGGCCCCAAGCAGCAGCACCACAGCCATGCAAGCCAGGACAGGCACGCAGGTGACAAAAAGTTCCTGAGCCACGGCCAAACCAGCCGGGGCCACCACCCCGCTGGTTACCAGCGACCGCTGCGCCCCGTGCAGACCCCGAGGCAGGGTAGGGCAGTGCGAGGGGCTGCGCAAGGAGGCTTAACCCCCCCAATGAGTCCCGCTGCTCCGCGGGCAGAGAAGAGAGCTCAGCAGAGCAGTTTTTGACGCACCGAGCTGGAGCTCCCTCCCTGGGGGAGCAGACCCCGAGCCCCCCTCCCCAGTGGGGCAGCAAGGCAGGGAAAGGCACCGGTGAGTGAGCCCGGCCAGGCTGCAGGAGGGCCGGGGCCGCGGCGAAGCTCACAGCTCAGCTGGCAAGCAGCAGGCTGATCTCCCTATTAGTCCTCATTAGCACGTGGCTGAAAGACAACACGAGTTTAAATTAAGAAGCCGTCCCCGTGGTCCCAACTGTGTTACCGCTGCGCTCGGGAAGCGCCCGACAGCTGCTGCTTAATGCACCTCCATGATCTGTCAGGGCGCACGCAGGGTGCGCAGCGCAGCGGCGGTGCCTCAGCACGCCCGTGCTTCTGCACGGCTGCACACCCCCGCGCGCAGCCCCGGCACCTGCCCGCACGCGTGCCCACCGCTGGGCCGGCGGCATGGGGACGGCACAGCCCCGCTCAGCCCCGCGCCCCAGCGCCGCCAGCCCGGCCCTGCGTGCCGTGGGGGAGGAGGGTGCTCCTCCATCACACCGCGCTATGGATCCGTGCGTGCCTGTGGCTGGGCAATGGGGGTGCACGCCTCCACGTGCCCATGGTGACACGGCTCACTCGCACGTGTGCTCGCCTGGGCCCCAGGGAGCTGTGAGACGGCTGGGGGAAGCCTGCACGCTGGCGGGGCCAAGGGGCGGCAGGGCATGGACTGGGGGGGGGGGGAGAGCCAGGCACCGCTTAGGGCTTTCGGCACCACCCTCCGTTTGGCTGGCCTGGCGGGCAGGGTCTGGAGCCCGACCGCCCTGCACCCACCTCGCTGCAGGGCACACGCCAGACCCCCGAGGCTCGGGAGCATCCTGCACGGCCTGGGGGATACGGCAGAGAAACGCGTGCGGGGCTGAAGCACCGGGCTCCGCTCCGTTTCAAAGACGGTAACTGGGAGAAGGGAAGGTTCCTGGGCCCCGCACCGGAGGAGCAGGAGCTGCGGCACAGAGCTCAGTGCAGACCTGCTGCCTCAATTATTTATAGGTACCATGGGTAGAACATGTTTTAATGACATTTGTGCTGGAGCTCAGCAGCGCGGGTCTGCGCCGAGCCAAAAGGAATATGTCAGCGGCTTTACGGATGGTGAAAGCAGCGTGTCACTCACCGGGGCACGCTCACCTCGGTCCCTGCACCGTGCTCCCCCTGCCCCGCGGAGAGCCCACCCGCGGCGCCCGCGATGGATGGATGGGCAAAGCCGCAGACACACAGGCTTAAGTCACCAGGCTTTTTTATGGCTAAATCACCGGTAATAAGCTTCCCCACTAGAACTAGAACAACATCCTGGAAAACTACACTCTGGTTTTACAGCAGATGATGGAAAAGCAATGGACTCGTCGGCAGGGGCTGCCCGTCTGCCCGTCAGGCGGGCACGGCTCGAGGCTGGGCAGGACCTCAGCACCCCATGCTGGGCAGCCTTGGGGAAGCTCTGCCCTGCTGGGGGCATCTGCCCACCCACCCGCCTGCCTCCCTGTCGCCCCACCATGGTCCTGGGCGGTGCAGAATGGGAGCCGGTGGTGTGGGCACGCACTAGCGGGCTGGGCAAGGATGGGGCAAGCCCGGCAAATGCAAACCTAAGCAGGAGATGAAGGGATCGGGACAGACCTGGGGATCTGACCCGTGGCTGGGCTACATCAGCTCGGCACACAGGGGCCCGTCCCGGACCACAGCGGCCCCGGGGTGAGCGGGGAGCGTTGGGGTGCAGAGGCTGGGTCTGTGCAGCCCCGGGCAGGACAGCCTGCAGGGGAGCACGGCTGCCTCGGGGTCCCGGTCACGTCTGTTGCTCTGGTGGCAGGAAAGAGATGTGGCTCTGCCTCACCTTGCAGTCCTGCAGCCACCTTTCCTCTGCCGCGGGTGGGCTGGGGGTCCACGGGTCAGGGTCCTGGCAGCCAGACCTGGAAACAGCAGAGGCTCCCGCGCGAGGCGGCCGGACACAACGAGCTCCAGCACCGCCAGCAGCTTCCCGGAGAGGAACCCGGGACACCGGGTGCATCCGACAGCGTGCCTTGTTCTGGGATTTAGAGCTAATTGGGCCCGGCCTCTCTTTGCATTTCTGCTTGCAGAATGTCATTTTCTTCAGAAAATGCTCTTTTGCAATTCCTGTGAATTACCCATGAAAAGCAAGTGACCACGTATTGATTAGAACCCAGGAAAAGCACCAGAGCCATTTAGAGTAGATTAACTTTTTCTGGAAAATGTTTTCACAGTTATTTAAAGAGATTAATCAGTTCATTTCAGGTCGTTTACCATTGTTTCCATGCCCCAGCCCCCCCCAGCGCATGGCCTGGAACATCCCCCTCTCTGTTGCGGGAAGAGCCGCGGCCTCGCCGGCAGGACTTGTGCCAGCAGGAGGGAAGGAGCCAAGGTCCCCGTGGTGCGTGCACGGGTGCTGCTGCTCTCCTGGTCCCCGCCGGCGAAGCAGGGGCTGCACCGCGGCTGCCCGGGGCACGCACGGGCTCTGGGGAGAGCTGCAGGCAGCAGAGCCCAGCCCGCACCCGGGTCCCTCCTGCCTGCGCATCGCACCCGCGCACCCTCTCCCTCCTCTGGCCCACGGCGATGGCAGGGTGGCACGGCCACCCGGCACCCTGCAGGCAGAGCAGGCTCCCCCCCTGAGGCATTTCAAAGCCTTTTTTTTCTTTAGGAAGAAAGTCTAGGAGTCAAATGGCTCCTGTGGTGGAATACTTTCCAAATGTCAACACAATCTGTGCTACATTACGGCTAAATGTGATAATCTTAACGCCTGGCTTCTTAATGTCAGTGGCACTGAAGGCTGATGGATTGACAGACAGCCAGAATGACACGCAGTCAGAGCTGATAAGGGCTCTCTCCAGGGAAATCACAGCTTTTTAAAGATGTTGGCAGCTACTAGCAAGTACCTTTTTATTTAAAAGGATTACAAGCATTGATTGCACTTCCTGTTTTCTTTTTATCACATTTCTGCACCAAGTGAATCTGGTGCTGCGGGCCGAGCCTTTCAGACAATTATTCTGGAATAATGAAGGCGTGTCATGTTGGCTGTAATGAGTATTTTCAATGCCTAATTTGTGTGCAATGTGAAGGGATTTCTACAGCTGCCTGGCTCCTGGCTAAAGGTGAGCGACTCCTGACCGCGGAGGAAGCCGCTGTCGGCTGGGGACGAGCGGGGTGGCTCGTTTCTGTTAGCGACGCGTGCTTCCCCTGGCAGAAGAGGGATTAAAACTTCCCCAATTAGCGTGGTCAGAACACAAGCTGAGGGGACGCGTTCTGCGCAGAGATGGCTGCCGCCTGCCCCCCTCCAGCCGCGCTCACCTGAGCCACCCCCCTACAGCAGAGATGGGGGCAGATGAGGAACATTCGTCCCCAAAACCGCAGTGCAGCTGGACAGGGCCGTCACCAATCCCCGAGCCACAAACGCGCGCTGCCGCTGGCAATGGATGAGGGATCTCAGCGCGGCCGCGTGGCATCCGACGCACCCAGCGCAGGCGAGGCGGGCGGGCAGCGTGCCGTGCTGCCGGGCCAGGGCCGGCACAGGCGGAGGCACTCGGCTCCCGCTCCCGTTTTTACCCTTCCCTACTGCCCACTGTCGCGACATCGAACGCCAGATGCCAACGCCTGCACCTGGGTTCCCGCAGCGGCGAGGGCAGCGGCGAGGGCAGCGGCGAGGGCGGGCTGGGCTGAGGCCCTTGGTAAAGCCGGGACTGCACGATTACTGCGCAGGGCCCCCCCGGTTTTGCTTTGCTGTGTTGGTACGAGGGCTGCGTATCCCGATCGCTTCAGACTCTGCCCACCTGTATAGGATCCAGCTTTGCAAAGCCCAAGGCCTTTGCCTAAGAATTTGAAGAACGGTCATTAAATCCACACGTACCCGGGAGAGGATCGTGAGGCCGGGAGAAAGCCCGGGCTGGTGCACGCGAGCGGCCGATGGCCAGCCCGGCTGCCCCGCGCAGCTCCGGCGTCCCGAGCGGGAAGCGGTCCTGGCAGGCAGCATTCGCCGCCGCGCTGCCCTGGCGTGCTCAGGGAGGTTTCAGCCCCTTTGCCTGCCTGCCCAGGAGCAGGATTCCAAGGCCAGGCAAAATGAAATGATTTTTGGTTGTCT
>BOSO01000558.1:85709-138157 GCA_018403395.1 Gorsachius goisagi
AGGAGAGAGCACGGACGGGAGCTCGGCGGCACAGCAAGAAGCCCCTAACACGCCGTAGTTGCTGTCTTTGCACTGAGCACAAAGAGCAGAGATGCAAAATTGAGATTATGCCGAGCGGCGAGAGCCTGACACCGGCTCCAAAGGGAGCTCAAGGGCTTGGTAAATGAAAGGATGCAGGGAGCTGTGATATCAGCGCTGGCAGAGGCGGTTAAAGGAGTCAGCTTTCTGGTGACAGAGCAGCTTCCTCGGAGGATACGGGGGGAAAAGCAATCACCTTCCCGAGCAGCGCATTACCAGCGCGGGCGGGAGGCGGAGGCTCGCGCAGCCTCGCTCGCCCTCAGTTACCAGAGATGTATTTTTCTCCTGGGGGTGCAGATATCGCTGCCCTTTTTTCATTTCCCCTTAACGATCCCGGAGGATCGCATCCATCTTTTGTAAATAACTCTCTGGAGGAGGCTTGGACACCTTGCCGTCTGGAGCACGCGGTGGCTCAGCGCGAAGGCGTTAGAGGTGACGCGGCGGCCATGCCGGGAGCTGCAGCGTTCAGCGGCTGTCCTAGCGCGGGGGCACCGACCTCGCAGGACTCGCCCAGAATGCGCTGTTGGCCAAGGCCACCGTCCTCCGCCAGCAGGCTGCGTCCCATGTGGCGAGGGTCGTGCCTCAGCCTCGGGGGGGGTGGCGAGGGGGTGACTCGCGGCGCGGGTGCCGGGAGCCCTGTGGGAGGGCGCGGAGCACGGCGGGAGCCAGGGCACCCGGGGAGCAGCCGCTCTTTGGCAAAAGCGCCGGTGAAAGCAGCACCCCTGGCGCGGCCACGCTCTGCTCCTGCGAAGAAACGGCAAAGAACCACCCGAAGCCGCAGGTGCCAGCACGGAGGGCACAGCCCAGCCCGGTTCCAGCCGCCGCCGTCACCGTCCGAGCAGGCAGCCGTCGCTCCTGCAGGAGCCCGCGCTGCCCAGCGCCCGCCGCTGCTGCGCGCCCGCCGCCCTGCGCCACGCCGACAAACGGGGGTGTCAACAAGCTGGGAGCCCTTGGCCCGTGGTGCTGTGTGCTCCACAGCCCCGGGGTGAGCAAACTGACCTGGAAGGGGCATCTTCGCTCCACACTCGCCAGCAGAGCAGCCCCAGGGCTTGCCTAGCCGCTGGCTCAGCCCCTGGGCTTGGGACAGCCCTGCCACCGGGCACCAGTCTGCAGCGCAGGGCTGCCTTCCTCTCCTGCAGAAGCGAGGAGGAGATCGACCTGCCCTTGCCCTGCCCTTGTCCTGCCCTTGCCCTGCCCTTGCCCTGCCCTGCAAGGAGCCAGGGGCTGCTGCGTAACTGCTGCAGAGAGAGAAGTTGCTATAGAAAAACTTCCTCCAAAGGGGCTGTGTTGAGGGTGCAGAGAGCTCCTCAAACATCTTCACAGCTGCCTCTGCAATCAGAGCTCTCAATAATCCTCTTCTGTAGGTAAGGGTCTGCTTCTGGCTGGCAATTTGTCGCTTTGAGCTCTCTCCAGCCCTCCACAGCATCAGGCAGCGAATCCTCCTGCACGGCCCGGGCTCCCCGCACTCGACGCCAGGCACTCGTTGCCTCCCTGGTTAGGAGCGACCCAGCCCGCCCCATCCCCGGAGTCCCGAGGCAGCCCGGCTGCTGGCGTGGACGGCGGGATTCCGAGAGCGCGCGCACCCGTGCGGGCTGCAGCTGGAACACGAGAGCTCCCGTGCTAAGGACCCGGGCTGAAAACCCGGGGTGCAACCACGCAGCAACCATCAGCAGCTCCCTGCAAATGAGGCGACGCGTCCCGAACCGCCGGCGCGCACGGCCGCGAGCGCTCTGCCGACACGCAGCCAGGGGGGCAGCTAACGACGGTGCTCGCAAAAAGGCTCCTCGAGGCTGGCAGCCACAGAGGCGCTTGCTGCAACTGCAAAAAGAGAAACAGCGTTTGCATCGGGGGCTGGCAGCTCACTGTGCGCCTCCGAAAAACCCGCCGGCCTCGGGACTCCTCCCTTCTGCTACAGCGTCCCACCAACTGCGGTCATCAGAGGCCACCGGGTGCACCTTCCGTGGCGTTCGGTGATCGATCGAGGGCGTGGGATGGGAGGGGAGGCACAGGATGGGGCAGGGGATGGCAATGCTTGGCAGAGCTCGGGGATCAATAGCCCGTTTCAGAGCGAGGCCCGCACGGTGTCACTTAAGTGACCGTCACTTTATGGAGAGGTTGTATTTGCCGCCCTAGACTGGTGCCAGCACAGAGTTCAGCAGCCGTCCCCCTCCCTCCGCGCCGGCCGGCTGCCGCAGCGCGCCCTCGGCAGCGCGCCCCTCGGCCCCGGGGCAGTCACGCTCCTCTGCCATTAACGCGTTGCTCGTTCCCAAGTCCCTTGCCACCAAGAAACCCACCAGCAGTTGACTTACCTGTGGTCAGGCCAGCGTGTCGTTTATTTGCATCGTTTCCGTATTAAAACTGAGGATGAAGGAGATGATTTTTGCTGCAGCCCATGACCGAGCGCTGCCACAGTGCACGCTGTTACCACCGTGAGGACGGCCCAGGGTAACAAAACCCAATGACAGCGCCCAGCGGCTCTGAAGCTTTGAGGAAAGCACCCACGCAGGATCTGTGCCTTGCGTGATCAGCCACAAGGCTGTCCCTGGCTTCCAGAGAACACCACTGGGGCTGCGCTTCTTAAAAAACAGCAAGGAACTCTCTGGGCCGAGACGGGACGATCGACGCATCACCAGAGCTACCGTTGGCGCCTGGCACGAGCTCGGCCCCTTGTTCTTTCTGCCGCTGCTCCGTAGGACCAAGGGACGACGGCCCCCTCGCGGGATGAGCTGATGCCCCTCTCCCACCGGGGCAGCGCTTCTGGGGCCACGACGTGAGGGAACAAAACGAGACAAGATAAGCAAGCGAGACTCGGGCTGGACGACAAGGAAATAATTTATTTCCAGGTCCTAGAAAGACCTTGAAAAAATAACAAGGGTGAGGAAATCAACCTCCTAATTTCATTTGGGTAGAGAAAGAAAACTAAAGTGACTCCATCAGCCGTGGTGGCAGCTGCCAGCTCCTCGGGCGGGCAGCACCGGGCAGAGCGGGGCGGCCGCCTGCCTCGCTCGGCACCGCGCTCCTCCCGTACTCACACGTGGGACAGGAATTAAAACACAAGCGTGCGTGCATGCGCGCTGGGGAGGGCTGGCTGCTCGGGGAGGGGGACTGACCCGGTGGGAGGGGTGCTAAACACGTACCCTGGCAGCCCCCGTCGCCCAGGGACGGAGCCCTGCTATTGCACATCACTCCTGCTAGAGGAACGGCCGGCTCGGGAGCCGCTGGGGCACAGCTCCTCAGCCCGGAGGGGAAACACGAACGTATTCCTGAGGAAAAGAGAGGGCTTGCTCCGCTCTCCTGCTCCGGGGCTCGGGGCAGCGCCTGCCCGAGGCGGCACGGCCAGAGCCGGCGCTCGAGGCCCAGAGCCAAGCGGCCTCCCCAGCATCATCACAGTGACCCAGCGGAACGCCGGGGTGCGGGCGCCAGCAGCCGGCGCCTGCCGCCTCCCTGGGGGGGACTGGAGAGACCCTGAGAAGCGAGCAGCCCCCGGCCCCAGCGCGAAAGCCAAGCCCTGGCCCCCGCGGCGGCAGCGGGCGGGAGCAGCCGAGGGCAGGAGCCGCGGCAAAGGCGCATCCCGCCCCGCTCGGCGGTCAGGTCTCTTGCTGCAGCCAAAGGACCAACACCAGCAGCCGGGAAGCAAAACACAGTAAAAAAATGAGCACGCATGTACAGTTACATTTAAACCTTCTCCGAGGATAGAAAACACCGTGGCTAAACTAAAAGGACAAACCCAACGACGAGCCCAGGACGTGCCAGGCCTCGGGAGACCTCACCGGTTACCTACGAGCGACACAACGTTCTTCCCGACGCGGAGAGGCGAGGCTGCCCGCGGGTGCTGCTCCGCGCGCTGCCCCGCTCCCCCTGGGGGACGTCGGCAGGCTGGAAAGGCGCCGGGCACCGGGCGCTTCCCTCCCGCATCGTCCGCAGCCGGAGGAGCCACGGCACATCCCGCCGGCCTCCCTCTCGAAGCCAGGGATTTCGTGCGAGGGCGGCCCTGCTGCGGGAGCTCCCGCGGGTTTCTTGCAGGGCGCCGTGCTGGGGTGGGGATGCCCCAGGTACCCCAAGGCGCCACAGACCCGCTGCCCCCCCTGCGGCAACCAGCTCGGCCGTGCAGCCGTGCCAGCAGGATCCGGCCTCGCGCACGCGTCATGGGAAGGGCTTTTCTATTGCCAGGGGTGATGCTTTGCTGTCAGCGGGGTGCAGGCAGGAATTGCCCTCCAAAGCAGGGGGCTGGGGTTCTTTTGCGCCCCACAGCGTGGTCCTTCCAGCCGGGACGCAGCTCTCCCGCACCGCTGAAGGCCGGGGCGTGCCGACCTCCCGCCTCCTGCCCGCGCCTTTTGGTAGAAAGCCAGCGCGTGGCTGAGCGCCCGCGGAGCTGGGTCCAGCCTGCCCCGAGGGGCTGGCAGAGCCGACCCGGGGAGCACCGCTCCCCACCCCTCCAACGGCGCTCCCCAGCACCCAGCACCACGGCCTCGGCAGCGGGCGGGACGTCCCCACCCATCACCGGGGCCGTGGGGCACCCCAGGACCTCGCAGCCAGCGCCTGCTGTGCAGGGGGGGAGAGGCCCTCCAAATCCCCAGCATCTCTGATAACCGCGAGAAAGGGCTGAGAACCGAGAGACGCGGCGGCTGCAGCGCGGAGGCGAAGCGTGCTTGAACCCTAGCGCGGCCGCCGCTCCGTGCAGGACACAACCTTGGAGCCCGCATCCAGCGCGCGCATCCCCAGCACCGCGCCGGCAGCCGGGCGCTGCCGAGGAGCCCCCGTGCACGGAGGAGGAGAAGGACTCCAAAAAGTGAGTGAACCTAAAGGGGGGGAAAGCTGAACAGAAGTTAAAAGCTTATTTCCCTCTGCAAGGAAAGCTCCTAAAGAAATCAAAGCACTCCAAATGCTCTGACCCGAGTGACTAACACAGTTCAGACAACAAAAGGCTCCCGGTTTGCTCTTCCTCTCCTGAACTGGGCTCACTGAACAGATCTATTTAAATGATAATTTGTGGGGGAGAACCCCCTCCAAGCTCTCTTGAATTAGGTTTTCTCTTTCTTAAATTAATGCGTAGTACTTTAATGGAGACTGGTACTAAGGAGATGAGGACGGCGGCGGGGGCTCCTTTGGGCGCTCCAGCCTGGCCGTGCGGGTGCAGGGGTGCCCTGGACGGGAGGCAGCCGCCAAGGAGCCCGGTGCTCCCCGGCCCCGCGGCGCAGACCCGCTCCAGCAGCCACGGAGCCCGGCTGGAGGCGCACGCTGTCCCCGTGCGGCACGGAACCCTGGTCCAGGAGGCGCCGGGAGCCTCGCGGGGGGTTTGGCAGGATGGCTAGGACTCCTCGCTGTCCTCCTCGCCCCTGCGGCCGGCGTAGAGCGCTGCCAGCTGCCGGAAACGCGGCCCCCAGGCCCCCAGGTAGGAGAAGTCCTGCTCGGAGCCGCTGGACCAGGTGTTGATGGAGCTCAGGGAGGGCACGGGGGAGTCCAAGCCCTCGAAGGCGTAGGTCTGGAACGAGTCGTACGGCGGCACGGAGAGGTCCTCGTCCGCCTGCTCCACCTTCTTGCAGATGTAGTCCCTGAACACGGAGAAGTCCAGGTCTGGGCTCTGCACCCACTGCGGGAGGGCGTGGAGCTCGGAGGCCGGGTTTCCGCCGGGGCCCCCCTCTCCCGGCCCCCCGCCTCCGTCGCCGCCTTTGATCTCGCTGAAGTCGTAGAGGCTGCGCAGGGCTGACATGTCATAGGCCTCCGTGTCCTGCTCGCCACCCCCTTCGTCGTTGTATTTGATGACATTGTCCCTCATGTCCTCGTCGTCCTCAGACGTCAGGTGGCTTTTGTGGTGTCGCTTCAGCGTGAGGATCAGAAGGACCAGCACTGGGAAAGGAAGAGACGGTCAGAGGGGCGCAGGGGCGGGGGCAAGCGGCGCGCCCGCGGGGCGAGGACCCTGCTCGGCGGCAGGGCGCAGGGGCACGGCCCCCCCGGCACGGGGAGCCCCCGCAGCCAGCTGGTAGCCATCGGGCAGGCTCATCGAGCCGCAGCCGTGCTGTGCCACTGGCGGGCAGGGAGGTTTGCCCGGGCTCCGGCGCAGCCTGCGAGCTTCCTTTCCCATGCAGCGCGACGGCCAGGACAGGAGGGACAGATGGATGAACGCACGGCTGGACAGACAAACGGATGGATTCTGCAGACGATGAGTAGGAAAAGGGGGTGCATGAATCACGGCAGCAGCCAAATGTTGGGAGGGTGAATGAGGAGCAGATGGCACGGAGCCTGCACCACGAGCCGCAGATGTGTCCAGGATCATCATCCATTCATCCCATCACCTTTAAAGCACCGATGTGCACTTTATGCGTTCGGGCAATTAGGCAGAAATTTGTTTGCGCTGCGCTAGAAAATGAAACCAGTGTAAAGCGCACCCGGTGGGAAAGGGTTTTCTAAGCGGAGCCGTGGCAGGAGCCAGGGAGCAGAGCTACGCCCGGGAGGGGAGACTTCGCTGAACACGGGGCTGGCTCCCGCAGGTGCCCAGGCAGCCCTCGGAGCCAGCACCGGTGCCGGAGGGCTTCCCGCAGCAGTGCCCAGCGACTGCCCCACGCTAAGCCCGAGGGCGCCGCAGCCCCCCTCCCCCAGAGCCCCCCTTCCCACCCGCGCACAAGCCCACGCCTCCCCCGCACCGCGCTCCGGCGCCCAGCACGCGCTCGTGCCGGTGGCAGCCAGTGGCATTCCCAGGGCACGGGTCCTGCCCGCACGCTCCAGCGCTGACCCTCTTGGCACCCCGAGGCAAGAGCGCGACTGCGCGCCCTCGGCCGCCGCGCCGGGACGCACGCTCGCCCCATCTGCTGCGAGGCGCCCGCCGTGCACGTGGCGCGGAAGCCTGCGAGCAGCCCCGGCTCCCACCCAGCGAGGCGGGGAGCACCCCAGCGCCCACCGGGCTGCGCACAGGGAGCCCCGCGCCGGCCGCCCTGCCAGCACACGGGAGCCGGGGCAAACGTGGGACCTTGTCCGATGGTCCCCGCGCCGGCAGGGGGCTGAGCTTCCTGCCCCCCACGCTGCAGCGAGCGGCAAGGAGACGGGGGGCAGAGGGGCCTGCACCGTGCCCACAGCAACTGCCTACGTGACGCTGGATGGAGAGGGGACGGGACAGGACAGGACAGGAGGAGGCCGGGGGACAGGCGGACACTCACCGACCAGGATGAGGATGCACACCAGCAGCGCGATGAGGGCGCCAGGGCTCAGCGTCGCTGAGACGACGTAGGCGGTGCTGTTGCAGGACTGGATGGCCCCGTTGCTGTCGCAGCCGCAGACGCGGATGGTCAGGGTCCCCGTGCTGCTGAGGGCCGGGGGGCCGCTGTCCACCACCAAAATGGGGAGCAGGTACACATCCTGCTCCTGGCGATTGAAGCCCATCCGTTGCGTGTGCACTGCAGCCGTGTTGTCTGCAGGGGACAAGTACACCCGCAGCAAAGTCACCCCCGTGGCACGGCCAGCAGGACTTGCTGCCAGCTCCTCCACACGTGGGACGACCCCCAGGGGTGCTGGCGGGCTGCTACCACTCGCAGGGCCGTGGCTCGTGCCCCAGCTCCCGCCACCACCCACGGAGGGGGCAGGGGACGGGGCCTCCCTCCTCCCCACTCCAGGGGGGGAGCTCGTGGCTCCCCTGCGCCGCAGCCCCTCCGCGGCTCGAGTGCCCGGGGGCGGCCGGCTCCTCTCCAGCAGGCAGCCCCTCACCGAGCGCTCGGGGGCAGCCTGCGGTCCCACCCAGGGCACGGCAGCACGGGGGTGTCTGAGCCGTGCTGGCAAACAATGCAGCTGGAGCACAGAGGAGGAAAAAAAAACCCTCCTGAAGACCCTCTGAGATGGCACAGAGCAGGAATTAGGATAAAAATCTGTTGCTGACATGGAGACCCCCTCCAGACCCGACCCGGCCTGCTCAGCCCGGAGCGGCCGGGCTCTGCAGATGGCTCTGAACGGAGCCGTTATTGCTGCCAAACCCGAGCGCTGCGGGTGAAGGGCCCTGCCTCAGCCGGAGGGCCAAACACCCCAGGGGCCCTCTGCAGCTTCTGGAGGAGCAGGCGGAGCTCCGGCCAAGCCCCCCAGCCGGGCCAGCCGTCCTCTTCGCCGACTGCTCAAGCCCCGCTGTTTCCGGGGCTCAGCCGGCACAGCGTAACCCATTCCGATCCCATTAGCGCAGCCACCGAACGGGCCCCTCCAGGGCCGCGGCGCCAGGGACGAACCCCAGCAGCATCCGCGCGCAGGCATCCTGCAGCTGGGAGCGCAGGGACGGGGACGGGAAACCGGCGCGGCGCCCCGCTCACGCGTGCTCCCCCTGCCAGCGGGCAGCAGAGCGGGCAGGAAGGGACGCACCGCCGATGTCAGGAGTCGCTGCCCGCAGGCTTTATCTGATAATGCGTAGATTGCCCCGAAAACGCGTAGATTGGCCCGCTCACGGCATGGTGCTGCTGCCTACAGCCTCCCTCCCCATTGCACCTGATTTATGCTGGACTGGCCCCTTTCTGTATCAATCAGCCCTTCGATCGGGAAAGACATCTACTCCAATTGTGGCTCCTGGGCTGCCTGCCACCACGGAAATTGCTGTATGGATCGGGTGCTGCAGGGGGGCACGGCGGGGACAGGAGGCGAGCCAAGAGCAGAGCCGAGGGGCGGGCGCGCTCCGAGCCCCCGGCCGGGCGGGTGACACGAGCAGGCCCTACAGCAGGGAGGTGCACAGAGGCTCCGTGCCGACACCGGCGGCATTGCCCGCCACGGCTGGGCAGCCCGACCCCGGCCCGGCAGAGACCAGCCCCCCCTCCGGCACCGGAGCGGCTCTGGCCTCCTCCTGCTGCCCGCCGTGCCCACGGCGCCCCAGGCACCCCGGGCAACTGTTTTCTCTGCCGGGTGCTTACGCCCCCGTTACTTGCAAGCTCCCCTGTTCCTTTCCGAGGGTCCAAAAAAGCAGTGCTGCTGCCATGCAATGTAGCCCGCGTGACCATGGAAGTGACGGAAATTTTGCCCCCGTCTGGGAAAACGTATCCTGGAAAATGCATCCAAATCAACTTCCCAGAAAAGGATGTCGTTTCTCTTGGGGCAGGGTTGGCTTTACACCCGAGGCAGCTACTTCAGGACGTGCGTCGTGGCGCAGATTTGTTTGCACCAGCAGGGTCTGAGCGTCGCGACAAAAAGCCAGGCTGGCCCCGCAGCCTCTCGTGTCTCTGCCAGGTCCGTTCCCGCGGCCGAGGAGCAGCGTTTCCCAGGAGGGGGGTACTGGAAGTTGAGCAGACGTTAACCTACAGCTTTCCTGCACAGGCGGGTTTGGATCCCCACGCTTTCCTTTTCCTGCCCAGCCCTCCCGAGGTTGCGCCCCGTGCTATGGTCGCGCCACCCCAAAGGCTCTGCCGTGTGTTCTCTGAAGCTCGGGCCAAGCCATTTACTCCCGTTGCCCTCTTGCTATGCAAACCGATGTGATTCCCTCCACAGGTTTCCCATGGCACTCTCTCCCTGCCCGCACGGTGATGTCATCCCACGTCGCATCGCATCACCATGTGCGACGGGCAGGAGCGGCGCCTCTGCCCGCCTGAGGGGCAACGCACCAGGCAAGGCAGGAACCAGCGGGGGTCGAGCGTGAAGGACCAGTCCACGCTGCTGCAAGAGGCAAGTTTGGGAACACCACATACGCCGGTGGTGGTGCAACATCACCAGGAATACTACAATAATGCAATAATTAAGTCTCTCAGACTCCCTCTCCAAAGAGGCTCTTGGCAGCTTCAGAGACAGAACCAATAAATCCTTCTCACAACTCAATCTCGAGCAGCACTGGGAGAGCAGAAGGGAGCTCCAGTTTGGATTCCGATACCCTCGCCCTCTCCCACACTGCCGGGGCCACACGAGCGTCTGCCTTCCCCCTCCTCGGCAGCGGTTCTGCAGCCCTGGCCCTGGGAACGCCGGCTCCGGGGAGGCGCCCGTGGGTCCCAGCCGGGCCCGTGGCCACGCTGCCGCTGGAGCTGCCCCAAAGGAGCAGAGCCCTGCTCCAGCCCCAGGCGGGCGCAGCTGGTAGGAGACGAATCTGATTTTTCCCTTTTGCCTCTTCCTTCTCCCAGGTTCTGTGGGTGCCAGGCCACCCCACCACCGCTGCTGCTCAGCCCTGCGCTGGCCTGACGCTCCTTTCCACCCTCCGGTCGGATCAGCGCCTGCGCTGCTCGTGCTGAGAACGGCGTCCCTGCAGGGCTGGAGGAGGCTTCCTCTACCCCGAGGCGATCCTTGAAGCCTAACGTTTTGCTTCTGATTGATCGTTACAATTTTCAGATCTTCCTCGGTCCATTACATGCTCTTAATGAGACCTGCAGAGAGTTCAGGCACCCGCTTGCCCAGCCCTGGAGCTCCGGAGTCAGCAGCTCCGCGTGTCGCTCCGTATTACCTCGCACCCCTTCCAGGTTGCTGGGCTTGGATGCTTTCTACCATCCCTTCCAACCAATTAGTGATTCTTGGAGAACGCGATTTCAGGCTCTAATTGCCTTTGATCCTTCTGTGATCGATTTTCTCAGGCCAGAAGGATCCAGCAAAAGGCGAGTAGGAGGCAGAGGATGGTCAATGCCTTTGGAGCGGCACCAGTGGGACCTGGGTGAGGTCAGCTTCTCCAGTTCTCTCCCTTCCCTCGGGCACTGCCTTTGCTGGGCATCTTCCTCCTGGATCGGGGCTGCTGTTGCCACACGTGACATTTATTCCTTTTCTGAAGAATTAGGAAGTGCTTGAGCGCTCCCTTGGACAGAGCGAAGGCAGGGCGAGGTGCCAGCAGGGCACAGCACTCTTTCTAAACGCCCGACTCCTGCAACCCAGCTGTAACTCGGCTCATGCGAGGTCCCGCACGGGGCCACCCTCCGACCCGGCGCGTCAGAGACCAGGCAGCTCCGCGTGCCGCTGGGGGCGGCCGGGCAGGGCTGCAGGCAGCAACCGCAGGCACTGCGCAAGGGCCGGCCCCGCTCCGTGCGGCTTTGGCTGCCGTGGGGCCGGACCCAGCAGGGTTTGGGCAAGCGGCAGCGCCGTGGCCGTACGGTGGCAGCATCCGACCCGCCCCAGGGCCACGGCCGTACGCCCGCTGACTAGCAGGTACTCCGCAAGCTCTTCATCTGATGGACAGGCTGCCCCATCGGCCACCCTGGGCTTTCCCCGAAACCCTCGCAGGCTTCCCCCGCGCTGCCTACAAGGAGCCCTAGAAGAGCGTAGGCAGCGTCCAGCGTCCCCTCCTGCCCCCCTGCGCTACCCCCCCGACTCTGCTCCCCTCCTGCCCCGCACTTGAACGTTCACCCAAGTCCCCCCCTGCTCCTCCAGCCTCCGGCACGGTGGCCTTTGCCTGCCCGAGCAGCCGCCCCTCGCTCCCCCCTCCGCACAGCGGCCAGCTCGGCGCCTTGGCACCGCTCCGGCAGCGAGCTGGCCATGGCCACCCGGGCTCCCCCCGAGCAGCCCTGCCTCGCCGGGTGCTCCTGCCCGGCCTGGTGACCCGTAACGGGAGCCTTCCCAAGGGGATGCTGGTCCCTGCCGCGCAGGGGACAAGTCACCCCCCCCCCCGCCCCGCGGTGGCTTTCTGCTGCCTTGCAGGAGCCGGGGGAAGTAGGTGCAAAGCAAAAGAGGGAAGAAGGATTTAAGCAAGAGCTTAGCAGATCCATCTGTGCTGACATTCATCAGTGTCACTCCTTGGCTGCAAAAGCAATATTTATAAATCACGTTTCAAAACTGCCTACAAATTTGTACAAAGAAACAGATGGGCTGGTGGCAACGGTTTGTCACCGCTGATGTTTGCGTGGAGGAGTGGAGAGAAGCGCGAGAGGGGGGCCCAGAGGAGGACGCGCAGGGAGGGGGCCCAGGAGGGCGGGGGGTGAAGGTGAGCGCACCCCGGGCACTCAGTGGACTGGAGAAAGGGGGGGGGGGGGGCGGAATCAAAGGAAGGGAAACGACGGTAAAATGCACACGCGTTAGAAATGAAGGGCGCCTCCATCTGCACAGGCAGCCGCCGCCTCCTGCATCGCTTTGCAGTTGGGAGGCTCTCCAAGCACCCCGGGAACAACCCTGCAGCGACAGCATTTGTTTTCCCGAGAACAGAAGGCGGGGGGGCGACGCCAGCTTTTACTCATTTCATGCAGTGTCGCACCACATGCACGGGCTGCGGGATCGTTTAGCACGAAGGATTACCCTGTGCCACGAGAGCCGCGTCCCACTCAAGAGAGCAGCAGCTCTGGAGGAGATGGCGGCGCCCGAGCCCGCGCCCTGCGCCCTCCCGCAACGCCAGCTCTCGGGGCGCCGCTGGTGACCCCCGGCTGCGCAAACGGGGGGCGATCCCCACACAGCACCGGGCAGGGCAGCAGCCCCCCCCCCCCCCCGAGCTCCAGCCTCCCCTGGCCGGGTCCCTCCTGCAGAGCAGCCGCGACGGCTCCGAGATCGCAACCCAGCCGCAGCGCAGAGCGGGGAGCGCGGCCCAGGCCCCTCCGAGCTGCTGGGCGGGCGCGGGCGTCGGGGTGCAAGCCAGCGCGCTCAGGCCTGCTTCATAAGGTCCTTCAGAGCGAGCGGAGGGAGTTCATCGCTGGGCATGGGGCAAAATCTCGCGGGGGATTAAAGGCTGCTTCCACGATAAGAAGCAAAGGTCTTGTGAGCAGCTGCCCCCCAGCGCGGGAGGGGGGACGCGGGTCAGGGACAGCTGCGCTTTCTAGGACACGAACCAACAGCGGTCCTTCTGCGATTAGGTCTGAAGCTTCTTGCTCCACGTTCCATTTTGACCGTCCCTAATAATGCTGAACCGAGCTGAGCAAGCAGGACCTTATGTCTGCAGAGGGTTCCTCTGATAAGCTCAGAACGAACTAAACCAGACTTGTGCAGATGATACTGCAAAAACAGAGCAAAAAATCGTTTTTTTAAAAAAAAAAACTAAAACCAAAACCAAAGAAGCATTTCAATGTGGCCTCCTGGCTTCCATCTGGGCTGGCCCCTTTGGCAAGTAAGCGCACATCTGGCCAGAGAAGGTCCCAGTATCTGCAAGGGTCCCTGCTGTACTTACTGCTGCCATCAGCACCTAAAGTCACCCCAAACACCAGTCCAAAATGGGAAGCAGCCCGGTAACCCCCTATCTGGGTTGTTATCGGCCACACAAACGCAGCCTGACCCTGCAGTCCCCAAAGGCAAACGGCAGCCAGGGCTCGGCCGGCAAAACCTGCGCCACAGGCAGGGGTTACAGCGGCGGGCGGGGGTCGCGTCACCGGGAGCCGCTCAGCCCAGCGGCGCAAGGAGCCCCGGAGCTGCCCGGGAGAACGGACGGGCCCTGCCCAGGGCGCTTCCCGAAGGGCAGGATGAGCTGCAGGAAGGGCAGAGGAAACGCGCTCCTGAGCCACCAGCTAACGGGGACTCCAGCTCCGCTGGCCACGGCCCAGGTACCCCGCCACGGCCGGGGGCTGGCTGCCGCACGGCCCCGCCGCCGCCCACGCCTGCTGAGCGCCTCCCGCCCGTCCGGGGCACAGGGGCTGCCCACTGTGACCCACGCTCCGGGATTTACCTTGGAGAGAGATAAATCATAACGCTCAAACCAGGAGCGCGTTCATCTCTAAACCCACATCATCTCCCTGCCTGTGGGCAGCCTGGAGATTTCCCATCGAGGGAGGGACCGAGCCCCCTCAAACATGGAAGGCGAAGCAGAGGGCACGAGCGGAGCTTCGGAGCTGTCTGCGGCAGGGGAGGAACTGGCAGAGCCTCCTGGAAGAAACCCAAACTGCTAGCCGACCAGTCCCACCGTTTCAGGTTGGCAAGGAGCCCTGCAGCACCCAAAGCACCCTGACCCCCCCCACCGGCACAGACGGACCGAAAGCCCCCAGCCCCGTCTCCCTCCCCACAGCCGCGCCGCTCAGCCTGGGGGCTGCAGGACGGGGAAGGGGGCGGCAGGGCTTACCCTTGATATCCAGCAGAGAAAAATGGTGGCTGTTGGTGGCTTCAGGGGCCAGCGTGAAGTAGAAGCGATGGCCGCTCTGAGGCTCATCGCGGTCCACGACGCTGATTGTCTGGATCAGCTGCGGGGAGAAAGCAGAGGTGAGAATCGGTGCTGGCTCCGAGCCCCGGCCGCGGGCCCGCTCGCAGGGTCCGACTCGGCAGAGCATCGCCGGCGTCTGCCAGCGACGAGCCTCTGCCTGTGCTGCGGGACGCCGGCGCGGGGGCAGCTGCCTGCAAAGGCGCTGGGGCAGACGGGGGAGCGGGGCTCGCAGCACGAGGCTGCTGCGGGCGCCGGGGGAGGCCGGGGCGAAGGGCTGGGGGGCACCCGCTACCTGGCCTGGCTTGGCGTCCTCGCACACGGCGGCTTCGTAGGGGGTGGCGAGCTCGGGCGGATTGTCGTTCACGTCCAGGATGCGGATGCGGAGAGAGGCTCTCGACACCTGCGAGTGATTATCTGAAACCAAAGCGGCAGCAGAGCTTCAGCAGAAGTGCCACCTGCAGGGAGCAAACCCTCCTCCCGCCTGTCCATCCGTCCGTCCGTCGCGGCCGCTGAGCTGCTGCCAGCGCAGGGGGGTGCGCCGCGCCGCACCTCTGCCTGCCCGTGGCACAGATCGTCTCCGCGGGCCAGCAGAGCATCGCTCAGCCTCGCCACACGTTTTCCAGGGAAGAAACCCCCCCGCCGGGCTGTGCTCCGAGGGCCCCTGGCACGCTGCTGTCGGCCTGCTCTACCCCTGGGAAAGCTGAGCAGCCCCGAGGAGCCCCCGTGCTAGGGGTCAGTCACCGCTGACGAGCGTCTGTGCTGCGGCCGGGCAGCACCAGGAGGGTACGAGCAAGTTCAGGCGCGAGACCATCCCACCCCGGCCCTTGCCCCCCAGGTGCTGGCAGCTACGGCCGAGAGGGCAGCGAGCAGGGCCAGGACACGGAAGGGCCGCTGCCAGCCGAGAGCACGAGGCGGTGACCAACTCCTCCGCACCCAGATGATCCGGGCTCGGGCGCTCCCTGCCCAGGCACGAGGCTCCTGCCCGGGGACCCGAACCTTGTGCACTGACACCGGCTTCTGCGTTGCCATCGCAGCTTGAACTTGAACCGAGCACCAGCTGGCACCGGGGGGGTCGGAGGGTAAGATCGAGGGCAGCCCCTTCGCCCCCTCCAGCCCGCGCCTCGCAGAGCCGGGGGGGCGCAGCCCGCTCCCCTCCCTCGGGCGCTGCTCTGGGCTGGCTCCGCGCTGGGACGGGGACTGCATTCACGGCTCCGCTGGCCGCAGGCTGCCCCAGGGCTCGCGCCACCAGGGAACGCTGAGCCCTCGCTGCGGGATGACAAATCGCTCTGGAGGGCCCGATGCTTTCCCAAGCACCGCCTGCGCCCCCCGAAACGGGAACCCCTCGTGCTCCATCTCCTTTGTTTTACCCAGAGGTTGCAACCACGACGGACCCGGAGCCTCTCTCCCCGCTCGGGCAGGAGCTCTGCCGACTGTTTGCCTGTCAAATTAATGCTGGCCCCCGCGGATCAGGTGGGGGAGGACCCAGGGGAGAAGAGATTTAGCACGGCTCCGTAATTAGCCGGGAACCCCAGCCCCCCCCAAGCTGCCTTCACCCCGTCCCCGCGTTATCACTCCCTCTCACCCAGACCAGCTGCTCTGCTGATACGATGGCTGTTTTCGGGGGAGGGAGGCAGAAGTCGTGACTAAAAGCCTGGAACGATGTGTTATTTTAAGAGGCGTGTTGGTGCAGTGAAATAACGGGGGTTGCTTTTGGGGAGAGAGGAAGGGGGAGGCTGGGGGGCAGGAGGGGCGCAGGGAGCCCGGGGGAGGCGGAGGGGCGCACCGATGCCCACCGGGGCCACAAACGAGCAGGAGGAAAAACGGTTCGATTGCCGCAGCACCTCATCGCCCCCTCCTCAGCCCCCAGCAGGATGGGTACCTTGTCCCTGCGGCGCCACGCAGGGCCCGGCCGGGATGCCTGGGGGGGGCCGAGCGCGGCAGCTTGCCTTCGAGGACGCGCCCTCGGCAGGAGGGACGCAATCAGGCACAGCCGCAGCTCCGTCCCCTTCCACAGCACCGGCGAGCAGCCCCCAGGAGAGTTCCCTGGCGGGCACACGAGCGGGGTCATCCACGCGCCACGGCACGGTGCCGAGGACCCGCACTGGTCCTTCTGCCAGAGCCGAAACGACCCCCCCGCCCGTCCTTCCTAAGCGCACCCGGTCGCAGGAAACCTCCCCCCTCGCCCCCTCTGAAGCTGCTGGAGCCCGAGGCTCGCGCTCACTCCTGGCTCAGCCACGGGGCTACAATTTGACACGGAGGAACACGGAGGTCAGGAACGCGACCCTTGCATCGGGGTCGACTCTTCGAGCGGGGCACGCGCCGGCTTCCTTCTGCTTTGGCTGTACCACGACCTAGCGGAAGGCTCCTCACGTGCTTTCTGTCCCAACCTCCCTCCTCTTGTGAGCCAGCGGATTTATGGGTGGGAAACAGGAAAATGGGTGGCTGTACTTGAGAAAAGGAATCCCCAGACACCCCTGAAATATGTCTTCTGTAACTGGTGTAGCATAAACTGAATTTACGACGGTCGGAAGCGCGAGTAAGATTGTTGGAGTGCCTCTGCGACGGAAGGCGCGGCGCACGTAACTCACGCGGACATCGCGTCTGCGAGGCCACCGCGCCGACCCGCGCCCGTACCCCGGCACGCGCCAGCACGCGGGGAAACGCTCGGCAGGCCGGCGCCGCTGCCAGGAGGAGGAGCGGACTGGGCGGCCGACGGCTGCGGGAAGGCAGGGAGTCCTGCCCCGGACGGGCTCTGCCGCGCAGCGCCGGGGCGGCAGGGGGGGGGCTGTGCCAGGCCGGGTGAGACTGGAGAGGAAGAAAAAAGTCATCTTCCATGGCAGCGTCTCTCCTCGGCATTCCAGCTCAGCTGACTGACATGCAAATTAGTTTAATTATTTCTTCTTCTAAAATAAATTATATTTTGCAGTGGCTGCAATATGTTGTGTCAGGCAAAATTACATTCAATATTTTTAAACTAATTGATGTCAGCCTTGAGAAAACCTGATTGACAGCAGCGAGGAAGCTAGGCTGCTACCTAAACGCTTTCCTAAATTAAAATTAAACATGCTGGTTTTCTGCATTTCCTCCAGGAGCTGGAATGCTATTAATCTGGAAAGAGTGAGGAAAGAGACGTGGAAAACACACAGAGCCAGGGGGAGAAGCCGGCACGGCAGCGGCGCAGCGCGGGAACTCCAGGCCGATGACTGGCAGCTGCCGGTGCCAGCACGGGCCGAATTATTTGGGAGCGGCTGGAGCCTGCCGGGTGGGGGACAGTGCTGCCCACGGCGCCTGTGCCGCACCGCAACACCGAGGCCGAGCCTCAGGGGCTCCGGCGGAATCTTCAGCCACGTCCCAAAGTATTTTTCCTTCATTTAATTAACCATGAAAACAACGTGAACAGGGCCACACTCCTGCCTTAAGCACTCGGGTGCAGGACTCCAACTCCCTGCCCTCCCCCGGGTTCAGGGCAGCGCGGGGCCGCTGCTCCCAAGGGCTGGACGCGCCGCAGCCGCAGCGCCCAGCGGCGGGAGGGCACTGCCGAGGTGCTCGGCCAGCCTCGCCACGCAGGGAAGGAGGGGGTCCCTGACCACCGCTGCGCTGGGATCCAGCCCTGACCCTTCCAGACCCTCACGCAAACCCACAGGAAAGCACTCGGCATTTTTACACCCAAACCTCTACCGGGAGGCGCCCAGTCCAGCCACCGGGGAAGCACTTGTCCCGGTTGCGCTCCAGCCCACACGCACGGGCGTTCTCCGGGCTCTGCGGCTTTCCTGGGGTCCGGGCACGGTTTGGGAAAGCCCGGAGAACGACGGGGCTGCCGCTCGTGGCTGCGGTGCCGGGGAAGCCCGGCTCACAGACGCCGCCGGGCTCAGCGTACGACCCACCCGCTTCTGCCTCAGGACCAAACCGGTACGACACCGAGTTGGAATGGTTTGTGTTGGTAGGGAAGCCGCGGGGATGGGTCGCTCCGCTCTCCAGCGCTCGCGCCACGGCTGCCAAGCGCAGGGTGGGTGCGGGGACGTCAGCACGGCCGCGCGCCCGCGGAGCAGAGCGCTGGTGGCGAGGACGGAGCGGGGGAACGCCGGGGCACGGCTCGTCAGGCACAGGCAGCTACGCCGGCGGCCGGAGCCGAAAACGTGGCTCCCGGCGGAGGGAAGCGAAGCGGAAGCAGCGGTTAAGCCAAGGAACACATAGACGGCTCTCACCTCTCCCGAGTCCTGCCCCGGCTCAGCAGCATGAGAGTCATTAAATCGCATCCAAACACAATGCTCTGATTAAAGCCGGGCTCCAGCAGGAAGATTTATCATCTCAATTACCAGCAGTGGACACAGCAGTCAAGGCCTCATCATTTTACATGAGCAAAGAGGAAAACAGGAGGAGAATCACTAATATTAGCCCAAGGAAGGTAAACAGCTTGCGAGCAAGATGAAGATTTATCTCTGGAAACGCTTGGCCCCGTCCCAGGCCAGATTTGCCGAGCGGCCCCCGCGGCTCCCGCTGGCTGCCACGTCGCCAGGCCAAACGCTCTGCTGGCCCCCGGCCGGCGGGGGCAGCTGGGGCTGGGGGACCCCTGCCCCGCGCGGGGAGAGCCGCCCCCCCCGCCCCCCGCCCAGCCTCCCCTCCCGCCTGCGGCCGGGCGCCTTCTGCAGCTTGTCTCGCCGCTCCGCGGGCGCGCTCTCGGGTTATTCTGCCGGTGGGGCGAGCACCCCCAGAAGCGCGCCCTGCTGCAGCAGCGCCGGGCCCCAGACGGGGCTCTCGGCGGCGGGGGCGCT
The DNA here is from genome assembly GCA_018403395.1 of Gorsachius goisagi. Taxonomy (NCBI): domain Eukaryota; kingdom Metazoa; phylum Chordata; class Aves; order Pelecaniformes; family Ardeidae; genus Gorsachius; species Gorsachius goisagi. The sequence continues at coordinate 104,526 of BOSO01000558.1, forward strand.
GGCATCGAGCCGCCCAAACCCGACAGGCCGCTTGCGGGAGCCAGCGCTGTCGGCGAGCGGCTGCCATCCGCCGCCGTCGGCTAACCCCGTCTCAGGAGGGCCCTGCCAGCAGGCAGGGAGGGCAGGGGCAGCTCGAGGAGGCAAGACCTCGGTGCCACGCGCTCCGGGCCACGCGCCCACGCGCCAGAGGAATGGGGCGGGCACGGCTCCCCACCAGCCCTGACGAGCTGGGGCACCAGGCATGAGCCTGCTCCGTTCCTTCTGCAAAGCCTGCACCTCACCAAGGAAAGAGGAAGAACATTTCACCGCTTGCCTGCACCGGCGTCCGTGACGTCCTGCCTGGCCGCGCATCAGACCCTGCGGCAGCCCGCCTGCCCGCCGCGAACGCCGCAGGGCCCTGCCAGCTCCCCCCGTCCTGCGTCACCTGTGTGCCGGTGACCGCCGCGTGCCAGGAGCCGCTGCGCCAGACACCCCCGCACCGGCGCGGGGGCTGCCAGCCGCCCCGTGCGCGGTCCTCACGCCGCCGTGGCTGATCCCGTCGCGCGGCCCCGCTCTGAAACCCCTCCATCACTTGGAAGGCTGCACCTTTACAACTGCCCTTTCTGCCAGAGGATTCAGACATAAATTGTACTTTAAATTCAATATCAGTCATTAATATTTCATGATTACAAAACGTTAAGGATAATGTCACTGGGAGGAATGCCTGGGCAGTGAAGATGGATGAGTCAGGGCTCACCGCGGGAGCAGTCAGAGCGCCGAAGACTCTCCCAGCCTCTGAAGCCATCCAGCCCGACAGGCTTCCCTGCCGGAGGGGAGCCACAGCGTTGACTGCCTTGTTCCGAAATCCTAGCCGCTCTGCGTAAATATTGTCCTTCTGATTCTTGTCACCTCACATTTCCTCTGGATGCTGAGTTGTGCTGCAGCGCCGCGATCCCCCCCTCGCCGGCGGAGCCCACCGGACCTGCCGCGGCCGGGCAGCGGGCTGCCATCGCTCCGGCGCGGCCGGGCAGCACCGCACGCCTGCGCCCCCCGGGGCAGCGCGGGTCTGGCCAGGGCTGCTGCTCCCTCCCCTCCTGCGGCAGCGGGGCCTCGCCGTGCCCTGGCCGGAGCAGACGGCTGCCGGTGGGGTGGGGTGGCCCTGCAGCAGGGACCGATCTCTGGGCCCCGAGACAGCTCCTCCAACGTGAACGGCGCTTTCGTGCTCAAGAACGAGCAGAGAAACGAGGACCAGAACTCCTGAGGGGTCTCCGGGAGCAAAGCCCGGGGAAGGCTCCTGCCCGCAGGCAGGTCCTGGCACCCGCCGGCCGACGCCAGAAGGTGCCCTGCAGCCAAAGCAGCTCCCTGGTACCAGCAGCCGTGGGGTGGCAGAGCACAGCAGCTCCCACTTGCGCACCCAAAATGTGGAAAACTTTGAGGAATGTGGCAATACCTTTCTGCTTCCCAGCGCGGTGCCTGGGATTGAAGCCCCCTTCTCCATCTTCAGGCTCGGAAAAAGGAGGAAGACTGAGCACGCCCTGGGGCGCACGGGGCCAGCCCCACCATCGCGCCCAGGACCCGCAGGGCCCAGGAGCCAAGGCTGGGTGCAGACACGACGCAGGGCAGCAGGGTGCCCAGGGCAGCCTCACCTGCAGCAGCAGACCTGCAGGGAAGCAAAGCCTGCCCTTTGCTGCTATTATTTTCTTTTCATTCCTCAGGAGGAGTTTATTCAGAGCTCCTCTGAGCAGCAGGACCCAGGTTTGTTCTTTTTTTCTTAATTGGAGGAGAAAAGGCAAACAGAACTTCTACTGGAAGCATCCAGACCAGGCTCCACCGCCCCCATCACGCAGAGGGAAGATAAACGAACAAAACCCGCAGAGCCCCTAAGCCGTCCCCTCCCAGCTGGGCGCGGGCAGATTTGGCAGTTACTGCAGATACACTGAAGGATGGCAGAGCCGCGGGGGGAGGAAGAGCCCCTCACCGCTGCTCCCGTGGGAGCATCAGAACGGAGCCCATTTCAGAGGAGGAGGAGCGAGCTTGCCCTCTCCCTCTGCCCGAGACCTGTCCCGGCGGGCTGCAGGGTCAGAGCCGAAGCAGCCTGGAGGTGCCAGCCCTGGCAGCGCCGCTGCCCCCCACCCCCAGCACGGGGGCTCAGGACGCTCTGCCCCCACGGCTCCTTCCCACCGCTGCCGTGTCGGGACCTCCCACCCGCCCCTCGCCGCGCCGGCGGCCGCACCAAGGGCAGAGGAAGGGCACCAGCGGCATCCAGAGCTGCGCACCCCGCGCGTGGGCACGGCCTGCGGACCCCAGCCACCGCGAGCCCCCGGCCGGAGCAAGCGCTGGCAGCCGTCTGTGGCACGGGGCTCCAGCCGATGGCTCAGCCACCCACGGCACGGGGCGGAACCGGGGAGACACGGGTGATGGGAACAGATTCCCCGGGAGCCCCAGGGCTGCTCAGCGGGTGCCAACGCAAGGAGCAGGCTGCGCTGCCTGGCAGATCCGGCGCGCAGGCAACACCAATTTGATTAGTGTTCATCAAATACGCCATTCGACCACGCTCCCTTATTAATGCTCTAGTCAGGAAGAGTATTTTTAGGTTGTCTAGGGAGATGTCAGCCTCAGTGCTGCTGCATTTTTTTTTTATTTTTTTTTTTAAACTGCAGTGTTAATTAACACTTGCATCTTGGTCACCTCTGCAGTGAACGCACCCGAGGTTCCCCCTCCGCCCCCCTCCATCTCACCTGCTTCCATAGCCAGGACAGTGATGTTGTGCCACCCTGCTGTCTCCCGGTCCAGGACCTTGCCTGTCACGATGGCACCTGTGTTGGCATCGATGTCAAAGATCCTCTCTGCATCTGTGCTGCGGTCAATGGCGTACCTGGGAGCAGGCAAGGGGGGAAACTGTGAGCAGACGGACGTGCCAAGCCCAGCCCCACCGGTACAGGGATCTAAGGCAACCGGCTCTCGCTGCGGCATGGTACACGAAGGCCGTGTTCCTACCAGGCTGCGAGCCCAGAGCCCTCGAGTAAAATGAAAGTGTGGCTTTTGGTGCATCAAGTGGAACTAAGCACAGACTGTGGGCAAGAGCAAAGACCTGCTCTGATGGGAACCTTATGCTCGGGGCAGACCAAACGATACAGAAATCATGGGCTGAAACTCCACTCATGATTCTGGGAAGCTTCTGAGCTGTAGGTTCAGGAGAGACACCAACCCAAACCGATGGGGAGCACCCCTGCTCAAGGAGCCCACCCCACCTCCCGCCCTCTCCCCTGCTCCTGCCACAGCGCCCACCCAAGCGAGAGACCTGGGGCAGGGGCAGGCCCTGAGCTGGACCCGCAGGTAACCTCAGCCGCAGCTCCCGCAGTTACCAACGGCAAGGACTCCTCCGAATCCAGGCTGAACCTGTGCAGCTGGAGCAGGGACCCTGGCAGCAGAGAGGCAGGCAATGGGCAGCATCCCCACCACCGACGCAGCACATCGTCCCCAGCATCCCCGAGATTTGCCCTCCTTTGGGCTTCCCCGTCTCACAGGAGAGGCTGAACAGCTCCTCCAGCTCCGGCTGCTCAGCAGAGACCCTTCACACGCCGCTCTCGCTCTTCTCCACCGGCTGCTCCAGTGCCACCCCAAACAGCCCATGGGCGTCCCATCCGCCCCCCGTCCGCCCCCCGTGCCACCTCTGGCGAGCGCGGCTCCCACCTCTTCCCAAAGGGCAACGCCACAGCTCACGAGAGGAGTCAGACGCCTGGGTTTGGCCCCGTGCCTTAGCCACGACACCACAAGCCCAGGCAGTCGGTCCCGGGGGCACGTCCCGCATTCCCAACCGTTACACAGGGAATAAAGCAAGCCAACATTGCCTCGGGGCACGGTCAGATGTGTGCTCCTCAGAGGGACGGGAAGGGGAGCCCAATCCAGCTGCGGCCCTTGAGCACAGCCGTACCCACATAACAACCACCACTGCAACCAGAATTGAGGTCCAGAAGGCCCACAAATCACAAAGAATAAAGCCTAATGTTATTGTGTACAGCATCCTTCATACACACTGCATCCCAGAGTGCTCTACGGAATTAAATAATACAAGACAGCAAAGAGTACAAAGGATAAATTACCAGGAGGAGGGCTGTGAATAAATTAGAGCCTTCAGTCACATGTCCAGCAACAGAAGGAAGATAAATGTAGGGACAAAGCCAGCTGGAAAGCCGATGAGACAGGACACCGCCGAGAGGCCACGTCCAACAGGAGCAGCAGAGCAGGACAGGCTCCAGGCTGGGAGCGCGTTCCGGATGGCAGAGGTGCTCCGCACCCTCCGGGGCGGCTTTCCCAAGCGCTCGCGTCTCGTCCGCGGTCTGTGGGCCGAGGAGCACCGGCTCGCCTTCCGCACGCAAGGACGCCCGCCCCGCACAGAGGCGTCGGTGGCCCCCGTGCCTCTCGGCCCCACGCCCTGGGGGGCACCAGCCGCAGACGAGGGCGCCTCCCGAGGGGCAGCCAGCCGCCCCGCCGCGCAGCTTGCCCTGAGGGACGCACACACAAAGGCAGTTGCCCGCTGTTCAGCGTTATACCGTCCCAGGTTCTGTTCCCTAGCTCTCTCCCTTTCAGACAGGTGGGGATGAGAGGGAAAATACAACAGCACTTGCTTGTAGTTAAGGAAATCTGTTCAAAAATCACTAAATTGCATCTGTGTGCATGCACCACCTAGCATGGTCTGCACCCATGGGGCTGGCTTCCTCCTCCCTCCTTGCATCGCGGCGACGGGGATGTGCCGCACAAAGCCAGCCGAGGCATCTCCGAACCAACTGCCGGGGGCTCCCTAGCCTCCCCGCACCTTCTGCCCCAGCTCCCAGCTGGAAACAGAGCCTCTACAGGCGTGCAGCCAGCTCCAGAGGGACAGTGACCCGTCCTGGCACGCACCGCAGCCTCTCATCCACGCCGCGCTCGCTTGTGGCAATGGGAACGGAGAGGTCTGGCCACTCCGGCTTGGACCCATCAGTCCCAACGTGCTGCTGGGAGGAGGAACACAAACCGGGACGACAACACCCAACACCTTTCCTGATGCACTTGCCTAACTGCTTCCACGGTGCTCCCCCGAACACCTCCTGCTCTTCCATTCCACCTCGGAACGCTGTAGAGTTCAGGACAGTACTTCGCGCTCCGTGTGCCTTCCCTGCCTCTCGGGCAAGCACATGCCTGCTTCGCTCACACTCGTGTTGCTGCTGCACGAACAAAGATGTCTGCACAAAACCCTAGCTCCGCAGAACCTAGTTAGCAATGGGGACATCGCGGAGCCTGGGAGCCTCTGGCACCGGCTGCCGGCATGGCCAGAGGGCAGGAGGGGAGCGCTCCGCCTCACGCCACCGGTGACCTCTTCCTATGCCTCGAATCGTTCTGCTGCTGCCTTTGCCACTTCCGAACCGTCTGCTGAGGACTGACCGCCGTACCCTACGGCAGGGTGCAAACCAACCCAGAGATGTGATCCCTGTGTCACCACCTCCACAGAGAGCCGCCACCTCCTCAGCTCCGCAGCAGGAGGAGGAGGCAGCGCTCCGAGCCTTGCCTGCATTTGCCAGGAAAGCAGGGCTTAGCCTGCTTCTGCACACCGTGATTTTGGAGACGGCTGGTGCCGGTGGGCCTGTAGCTCTCCATCTGCACAGAGTGCTCGGAGGCGCCGGGGACCGAGGGGGCACAGGGATGCCCGTCTGCCCTCCAAAGCCAAGGCCGTAGCCCGCTCGGCGCTGCGGATCAACCCTGCTCTACAGGATGAGCTCCCCTTCCACGGGCTGAGCCTGTGCTAGAGCGGCCACAACGAGCAGCGCTCCGCTGCGCTCCGTTTACGTCTTCCTGTGCAATTAGAGCTGCACCGGCCACAGGCGGGGCTGACTATCGCCAGCCTCTCCACCTCTGGTAGTGCAGCTTCCCATCCATCCATCCATCCGTCCATCCATCCATCCATCCATCCATCCCACCGCAGCCCGAGGGCGCCTCTCCCCTGGGAAGGGGCAGCAATTCGTCCCCGGGGCCCCCAGGTACTCAGAGGCAGGACACACGCTCGCTCCTCCGAAAGCCGGCTGGAGCTCCCTATCTGGAGCCGCGGGCCCCAGCTCCGATTGGGATGCGGAGCTTGTAATCCATTTTCCTCTCTTCCTCCTGGCCCTGCCTGTTGGTTCGGGTGTCAGCGTGACTGTTGCATTCAGACAGCTCGCTCCGTGCTCGTCCTTCTCCTGCACGCATTCTCCGGCAGTTTGTTTCCCTTCTCCCCTGAATGCAGCGGGAGGCACGTTCTCTGCCATGTGCTTTGTTAATAGGGAGCTTTTCAAACCCTGTGAAAAGCTTTTTGTTGTGTTTGTTTTTCCTCCTCTCTCCCTTTTGTGCTGAAGCAGGTTGTAGTTCTTGCTGTGCTGCCGAAGTCTATAAAATGCCCATGTCCTACACGTGTCTCCGGATTTGGTGAATGCCAAACAAGAATATCTCCAAGAACCTTAAATCCCAAGCAACATCTTCCCAGTGCTGATAAAGCCTGGAACGCACACAATCAGAGCGCAGGCTCCCGCTGCAGAGAGAAAAACAAAAGGCTCCCATACATACAGGCTCACGCACCCCGCCAGCCCGTCACCGCGTCACCTCCTGCAACGGCTCAGCTGAGAAAAATCGCACTACGCCCAGGAAACGCACAGCTAAAGCCAAAAAGCTGACTGGGAACAAAATTCTTTCTGAAAAGGGCGCTGGCTTTCGTTAGGCAACAAACAAGGCTGGAACCAAAGAGAAAGCGCTGGCCCTTCAGCAAGGCGTCCCTGCCCGTGCCACCGCGGGCTTCCGTGCTCCCCCGAGGACGCGCGCAGCCTCGCTGCCCCGATGGACTTCGGCACGGCTCCCCGCCGCGCAGCGCCCGCGCCGGAGGGGAGGGCGGCCCTCGCCAGCGGGCACACGCTGGGGCTGCTCGCCCAGAGGGGTGGGCTCCTCGCCCAGAGGGGTGGGCTGCTCCTTGGGCACCCCGTGGCCCAGCTCCCCTCCCACCTGGGCAAGCGGCTGCGGGGGCTCCGCATCCACACGCAGCGGGGAGAGGGGCAGCGAGCGGCTGCCCCGGGGACAGCGCCGAGAACAGGGCAGCCAGACGCCCCTTCGACCATCGCGCCCTGGTAACAGGTCACCACGCCACCCAGCCCATCTCCGCGGGATTTGGTCTCACCCCAAGTGGCCACATCCTGTGGGGCACGCGGATCCCAGCAGGAGGGCCAGGGAGCGCGGGGCCAAACCGTGCCTCCAGCGGCTGCTTCGGGCGGGACGGAGCTGCAGGAGCCGCACAGCCCTGTTCGTGCTGGCCTGGGGATGAAAACAAAGAGCCAAGGGCACCTCCTTCACCAGTTGGCTAAAAATACTTCCCAAACCTCGTTATTGGCAGCCTCGTGTCAGCAGGACCTGGAAGCGCTGACAGAGCTGGTTTCTGCTCTGCTGCCCCTGGCAATCCTTGCTCCCTCCTGCCTCAAGGGGAGAGCGCGTCTCGCGGTGACAGAAGGCTCTGGCTGTCCCCTGCCTGCGGGGCAGGGCCAACACCCGGGCCGGTGGCCAGGAGACAGCAGCCACCGCAGAGACCCAGGCACGTCTGTGCCCTCGCCTCTAGCAGCCGACGGCCAGAGAGTTCAAAGGGATCCGCTGAACCGCAGCGACCTGAAAGGGTTCGCACCAGCTTCGAGGAGCTGAGGATCAAAGCCCGGGCGTGCCGTCAGGACCAGCGGCTCTCCAGCACACCAGGGGTGAAGCACAAGCGCCGGCTTCTCGTGACTGCGCTGTGGAGCACGCACTTGGAATGCACGGGGACTTACTGCCGTCTCCCGCCGACGGGCTAGGGTCACATCCTGGCAGGGTGCTGCAGGATGCCCACGTTGATGCTCGGGTACCACGCTGAAGCCGTGAGGGGCTGTCTATGTGGCAAAGTGGTTTATTAAATTAGCTGGCCAGGCAGAGGACGGGCAAGCAGGAGAGATCCCACAGCACCTTCCTCCTGCGCTGGTGCCACACGGACCCGGCCGATCCGAACCGGCCTCTCCGCCGGGTCCACGCTAGCGTGGCAGGGAAGGCTCGGCCGCCCGCAGCCCCCGGGGAGCACCACGAGGGGACGGAGCTGCCGCTGCTCACGACAGCGGGCGCTGAAGGAGCAGAGGGGAGCGGAGAGATGGACGGAGAGAGACCAAATGCCACAGGGGAGCACGGGGGACGCAGGCCGAGCTGCCTGCCCGGGGATGGCTGCAGGCAGGACACACATTTGAATGCACCAGGCCTGGCAAGGGAAAACACACTGCAATTCCCAAAGCGCGGCAGATGCCTGGGAGTGCCGTTGGCCAGGCCCCCGTGCCTGAGCACGAGGAGTTGCCTTGTCTGGCACTAAGCTTGGTATGAGAGAGGCTTGTGAAGCGAAGTTTGGGCTCTAACCCTCTTGCTCCTGCTGAGTACTTGGATCTGCTCCTCTCTGCTCCAAGTCCCCATCACCTTCTGTACCGCGGCAGAAAGCCTCCCTCCTCCGCTTGCTTTTGTTCTGTCTGCAAACAATGCAACAAGCTCCGCGGGGAAGCAGCCACAAAGAACAAGAAAAAGCAAGAATAAGAATAGTTCCATCCCCAAGGCCCCTTTCCTACAATTACAGATCAGAAAATAAAATCTGTGTTCTGTAGCACTGCTAGAAACAGTCAAGTGAAAAAGCACCTGCACACACGGGCGCACACGCGGGCAGGTAGAGAGACCGCACGCAGCCGGAGGGGGAAGGCTCGACAGCCCCCGCGCGGGGCGACGTCAGACGCAGCCTGACCGGAGAGGGTGGCCACGGGGCAAGGTGAGCAGGGGCACGTTGAGAACGCGCCCAGGCAGCGCCGGCTGGCGCGCACGCACACGCGCAGTTCGGGTTCCCGGCACGCCGAGGCCGACTGCCTTCACGTTCACCCCAAAGACAACTTTCGGCCCCCAGCTCTGCGACGCAGCCCTCTCTGCGAGCGGCCGGGCATCTGCAGGTGGCAGCTTCCCACGGTTAAATTCTGCTCTCAGCCTTCTAAATACCTCAATCTCCATTTCCGTGAAGGTCTGGAGACGCCCCTCACCCCACCTCGAACCAGCGCGTTCCCCGTGGCTGCACAGCACTGGAGCTCAGCACCCCCAGCCGCCGTGCGGGGACACCATCGGTTGGAATCAGCACTGTGACGGAGCCCCCCCCGGCCTCGTCCTCCTCCGTCCCACGCCCCTGTCCCTGCTGAGCCCCCGCTGATCGCCGCCTGGGACAGGCTCCCTGCAGAGCCTGGGGTGCAAAGCCAGCGCTGCGGATTTGAAGCGAGCAGCTGTGCCCGAGGTGCCTGCAGCCCTGCCGTCACCTGGCACGAGAACACACATTTCAAGGAAATTTTCCACACATTGGGGATGTTTTCTGAGCACCAGCTTTCCAACCCAACTGCTCATGACTCAGGCCAGTTGGCAGGGCCAGAAGGCTGCTTTGTGCCTTAGGTAATAACAATTTAACAAGGTAACAATCTCTTTAGCCACAAATTAAATGGAAATAGGAAATGTCCTGTGCAGATAAGCTGCTGCCTGGATTATGTCCCCTGCCCAAATATAAACCCCTCTGATCTTTGATCCCTGCGCACACACAGCGCCAAGCTGTGGCTCCGCACCTCCCAAGCCTCACCTCGCTTGTCACCCTTCGTCACTGCCCTCCCGTCGTTGCTGGTCGCCGGTCTGGCCTGCGCCAGGCACCACTGCAGACGCCCCGCCGCCAGCAGCAGGGACAGGCGAGCGTCCCCAGCCACCTTCCCCAACCTCCCTTGCCACTCACCAACCCGTCACTTGCCCGTGCCGGGAGATGGCTGCTCGTGCTCGGGCACAGGCTGCCACTCACCCGCCGGCCGCCTGTCCCGTGGGACGCGCTCGTGCTCGGCCACACGCGCAGCGCTTGTCACCTCCCCCTGCGCTGCCCCTCCTCCTCTGCCACCGCCTCCCCTCTGCCCCAGCCACGGCCACCACCTCCCTCAGGCCACGCGTGTCCCTCGCGGGTGGCCCCACGCCCGCCGCTGGAAGGGCGATGACGCGAGGTTTCGGCGGCTGCTTTACCGGACAGGATGGTTCGCTGTGTCTGGGTCCAGGGCGGTGACCACCCCCACGACAGAGCCAACGTGCGCATCCTCCTGGACCTCCATCAGGTTGGAGGGGGGCCGGAACTCGGGGGGCTCGTCGACGTCCAGCACTGAGACCCGCACAATGGTCTGGTCCCGGAAGGTGCCCAGGTCCACGAACCGCGGGTCCACAAACTTGTTGAGGGCCTCCACCACGACAGTGTGCACTTTTTTCGACTCGTAGTCGAGAGGCTGGGACAACAGGAGAGGGTTAGCCACTCTCAGCCCAAGGACCCCCTGCTGCCCCCCTGCTTCACAGGAGACATCGGGGCAGCACTAAAGCCCCCTGCTCCTGCTCTGCCCCCCTGCCGGCAGCGCCCACACCGAGGGGGCAGAGGGAGCCCCCAGCCGCTCCCCCCCGGGCCCTCCCCAGGGTGCCCAGGCAGGGTGCAGCAGCCGGGGTTGGCGGGGGGCACGCTGCGAGCGGGTTTCGATCGTTAATCACCCCGCTACTATTTCTACAGGGCAGGCGATCCCAATGCAGCAGCCCCGGTGAACACCCATTCTCCCTCGCCCGCATCGAGTGCTGGCGTGGTTGGTCGGTTCTGCCGCCAAAAGCGGCTGTGGTCAGAGTGCTGCTGCTCAGGTGTAGGAATGAGGTGGGCATCTCTCTCCCAAAACAGGCGCTATGAACGAGAGCTGTAAGCGCCCCTCTTGGCAGCCGTCCCCACGGCTTCCCCCGTGCGTGGGTGGCTGCGCCGCTGCCGCCCGGGAGCCGCCCCGTGCAGGCTCCAGCAGGCACCGTGCTGCTGCTCCGCCTCAGCCTTTCCTCCCTGCACCTCCAGGCAGGACAGAGGCAGCTCTCTCCCTGCACCTCCAGGCACAAAAATGCAACAGCTACTGCTAGAGCAGCGCTCCAAGGAGCATTGATTTCGACTCAAACGCGGCAGCAGGAGTCCCCAAAGGAAAGGGCCCTCCCAGAGGTCTGTGCCCTCCCCCTGCCCACCCAGCTTTCCCCACCTCTCACCTTCTGCACCGTGATGACAGCCTCTTGGGTATTGCTGTCCGTGGTGACCTTGAACATCTCCACCCCTTCCTCATCCTTCACCTGATACGTCATGTCTGTGTTCTCCCCAACGTCGGAGTCCTCCGCCTTCACCCTCCCGATGGCAGTGCCCACGGGGGCAGTTTCAACGATGCTGAACTGGTACATCTCTGGAGGAGAAGGAGGTTCCAAGGTCACTGCCTCTGCCCTTGAACCCCCTCCAGCCCGACGCAGCCCTTCGCATACCTCCCTGGGGGCACCCTTGGACCACGAGGGCTGCCCAAGCTCTACCCAGCACCCCCAGTCCAGGAGGGGACACCCACCCCAGCCGAAACCAAGGGCTGAGGGAAGGCAACTGGAGGGCTCGTGGCTCAGGGTACCGGGTGCATGAAGTAAGGGCCGATTTCTCGGTACGGATGCTGCCCTGCAATCAGCGCTCTCAGATCCTCTGCAGGCTTTAGCATTCCTAATTCCGAGGGGATGGAGGTGGGGAGCTGAGCCCCCTCCAGCTGCAGCACCCTCTCTGGCCTGCCAGCCGCGCGCTGCCGGGCTCTGCAGAGATTGCGCAGCCCACCCCCGGCAGCAGGGTCCCCCAGCCTCCTCCCTCGGGGGGGGTCCCAGGGAAGATATAAGCATGAGCCACAGGCCACCGGCGGTGACTCGGAGAGCTGCCGTGTGACACGGCCACTGCCTGTGAGCTGGGCAGGTGGCACCGTGCCGCACGGTGGGGCAGAGTGGTGCCAAGCTCCGAGGCAGCAGCCAGGAGGGGCCGGGCCGGCAGCCGATCCCTGCCCAAGGAGCCAGCAGCACGGCGGACCAGGCTGCCATCTCCCCCCGCGCTGCTCAGAGCGGGGTCAGCAAAGGGACGGCTCTGCCTTCCCCACCTCCCAGCCCTGCTCAGCGCCAGGACGGGCACCGGGAGCAGGGGTCTCGTCCAGGGCCCGGGGCAGGCTGAGCCACGGCAGCTGCCGCTCCATCCCGGAGCCAGGCAGGGGCACCCAGGAACGAACGGTGCGTGCTGCGGTACCGGGTGCTGCCGCCCCGCACGAGCGGCCGGGCTGGCTGAGCCCGCAGGCGCCTGCCAGGCACTGCTGGGAGCTGAGCTTCCGTCCCACCGCCACCCGCCCCGGCCCACCCCCGCCGCTGTCAGGACTCACTCTGGGGGAAGCGCGGTGGGTTGTCATTGACGTCGGTGACTACGATGGTGACCGTGGTGGATCCGGACAGGCCACCCAGCTGTCCTGCCATGTCCGTTGCACGGATCACCACCTCATACCGGTCCTGCGTCTCGCGGTCCAGGTCGGCCACCGCTGTCCGGATCACACCTGGGAACCGGCAGGACAGCGTCAGCACAGGCAGGTCACAGAGCACCGCAGCGCCACGGACGGGGTGAGGCTGGAAGGGGCCGCTGGAGATGAGCCCATCCAAGCCCCAGCTCCAAGCGGGATCAGCTGGAGCTCCCAGCCTCTCCGCGAACGGCAGATGCTCCAATACTTCACCGATCTTCACGGCCCTTCCCTGGACTCGCTCTGGCAATCCCACGGCTCTCGCATTTAGTGGCCCAGGACCGGACACGGCACTCGCCTCACGCGGCCAGCGCTGAGCAGAGGCACGGGTCAGCTCGCCCGGCGCAGCCCTGGGTGCCGTGGCCGCCTTCTGCTGCCAACAGCAAACGCCACCCGGCGGGCCCCAGCGCGACGGGGGCAAACCCCCTCGCAGCTTCCACGGGGGTCACGTACGTAAAAGCCGACAGAGGGGAGAAAAGGTCTCTGGAGAGGAGAACACGCCCGGGGGGTGGTGAGGGTCAGCCAGGCAGAAACGTCCTGAAAATCCCCTCAGAGCCCAGGAACGGCCGCAGAGCCGCTCCCAGCTTGCAGGCGTGCGGCACGGAAGGCTCCCGGCTGCTGCCTCTCCTGCGGGCTGCCGGTAGCTCCGGCTCACGGGAGGGTTGTGCTTCTCCCCAGGGAGGCCAGGAGCCTGGCGAAGGATCCACGGGGCCTGGAGGTGCAGGAGCTACCCTAGGGCCAGCCCCAAGGCTTGCGCAGAACGGCAGCGCAAAAGCCCAGGCTGAGCCTCGAAAGCCCCTCGGCACAAATCTGCCGCAGCCCACTTATCCTGATCTGCTCGCGCGGGAGCCGGGCTTGCCGCAGCGTTCCTGCCAGAACGTCGGTGCTCCCAGCCCAAGCCCCATCCCACAGGTGCCCCATGGCCCAAGCCCGTTTGATTTGCAGAGCATTCCCAGAAGCCTGCTGCACAAAGCCCCTCGCTTGCAAGCGTCCTTCTAAGCCAAGGAGCCCAGAGGTGACACCGCTCTCCCTGTGTCGGGGGCTAACAACGCACTAGAGACCGCAAAGCTTAACGAAACGCGTGGTATGTTAGGGCTTTCTATGAAATGAAGCCTCTTAAAAAAAAAAAAAAAAAGTCTTTATAGGCCTCCAGTAGTCATCTGAGCTTGGGGGGAACAACCAGGATTAAAATACAGAGGAATGTAAAACAAGAAACAAAGAGTAGTGAACTCCAGCAAACACCGTGAATGGTAGACGCTACGGCTTCCGTGTCACCCAGGAGTGCTTCATTCACAGGGAAACGAAGCAGAGAAGAAATATTTTGAGAAGGAAAGAAAGAAATGAGGCTGCCCTGAGGTGGCACCAGGGGCAGGGGCTCATACAGCGATGCAAGGTCATTAGCGCAGACTCCCCGCCCCAGAACAGCCAGGAATAAGCTTAAAATCCCCTCCAGCTCTCTGCAACGTTACCACAGATCCAGACGTCGTTTTCTGGTTTTGTAATTACTCTCCCTTCCAGGCCTTTCTGTCTAACGATCAGCTTTGCCTCCTCCTCCTCCTGCACACTGCAAAACCCACCCTTGCTTTGCTTCACCGGCAATCCTGCCCGGTGCTAGGGAAGGTGCTGAGGGGGGGCGGCTGGCTGTGTGCCGTGGGTCTCCAGCGAGGGGCTCCGACCTGGAGGGGGGCAAGGAGCTCCTCCCTTGCCACCCAAAGAGCAGAGAAGCATCCAGTTGCCCTCAGCAACCCCGTAAGACGTTTGCTGACGCGCAACGAAGCGGGCGATGGCAGAGCCTGCGGGGAGCCTTCAGCACAGCCTGAGCGCGGTGACGGAATCACAGAATCACGGAACGGTTTGGGTGGGAAGGGACCCCCAGAGGTCCCCCAGCCCACCCCCCCTGCGGGAGCAGGGACACCTTGAACCACATCAGGTTGCTCCCAGCCCCGTCCAACCTGGCCTGGGATGTTCCCAGGGATGGGGTCTCCCCCCCCCTCTCCGGGCTCCCCTTCCAGCTTTCCACCACCCCACGCGTGCTTACGGGCCTCTCCCGCTGCTCCACGACGAATACAGAACCGCTATTTCTGGGCAAGCGCTGTCTCATTGAAATTTAAGCAATTCTGTTAATTAACAGGGTCTGAAGCATTTTATAATGAAAGTAATTCACGTCAGCACAATAGTGATGAATTGGGATGAGAGGGAAAAGGCTCCTGCATTCACCCAGGCTGTAATGACTTAACTGAGCTGCTCATGATGCTATAGCTCGTCGTACGCCGCGCAGGATGGGAGGGAAGTGCTCAGGCGCTTCCCAGAACACCTCCAAGGTCACCCGGCCCGGCGGGGAGCGAGTCCAGGCCACTTGGCACGTGTGGAGCAGGGCGGACAAGCGGCTCCAGCCAGCTCGAGTGCCAGCGGCACGAGACACAAACCCCTCGGTGCAGGCTGTGAGCAGAAGCCCCCCCCGCCGAGGTGCTGTGTCTAGTGCACCCTGGAAAAGGGGGGGGTCAGATGCAGATGAACTGCCCCGTGCCCCAGGATTGTCACCGGGAAGGCCGTTCCCCGGGCCAGGCTGCCACCCCAAGCCCCAGCCTGGCTTCGCCGTTTAGGCTGGGGCATCGCTGACATTTGCTGTCGGCCTTGACAAGTCAGGGTCTCCAAACACGCTCCAGTGCCTTGAACATGGCACCACGAGCGCTGCCATAAACGCCCACCAGCAGCAAACCTGCCTGGTCCCATCCCCTAGAGCCAGAAGAGCCTCTGCTCCCAAAACCTGACCCCCAGGGACGCTGCAAAAGCGGCAGCAAGCGATGGTGCCAGACCTGAGAGGCAAGGGACCTCTGCTGCCGCGCGGAAAACACAGAAAAATCCTCGCTGTCGTCTCCCAAGATTCACCTTCTCTCCAGCCAGGAAAACTGCCAAACCTTGTCCTTCCCAGGCACTAAAGCAGCAAGAACAACCCCCAGCTCAGGCTCGTCTCCCTTGCCAGCATCTGTTACAGTTGAATAACGCGGCCGCGTGGTGGCATACCCTCCGGTACACGGCACATGTGGCTTTCCAGCATGATCCAGATTAATCAGTGTAATTACCAGGCAAGGGGACACTTACAGCACCACGTAAAGACCGTCAAATCTGCTCAAACAGCAAACACTCTTTGGGGGATAAAACCAAGGCAGGACAAAGCGCTCAGCAGGTAACTGCCTGCCAGGAATCCCGTCATTGCAGGCTTTGCTCCTCCCTCGGACGCTTCCAGCTCAGACGTCCGCACCCTGGGGACCCCTCTGGACAGGGCACCTTGCAGCCGAGGGCGGTCGGGAGCCACTCGCTCCCTGCCACGAAGGGCAAAGACAGAAAGTCGTGGAGTAACGTACGGGGAAGGAACCTCGGGAGGCCCTCGGTCCGACTGCAGCTGGAAGCAGGCAGTCTTGAGATTCCTCAGGGCCATGCCCAGTCAGGTTGTGAGTGTCTCCAAGGATGGAAATGCCACCTTCAAGGTGACAAGCTTTCTCTTCCTGATGTTTGCGTTGTTTTACAGGGCATGCCTGAGAAGAGTCCGGCTGAGTCTTCTCTACCCCCCCCCACGAGGGAGCCGGAGGAACCAGAATCGCCCCTCCCAGTTCAAGCAAAGGGACCCTGCCTCGGCCCAGGGTGGGAAGACACCTCCCCGACAGACCACAGGTGAACGCAAATATATCTGCCAAGACACGTGCTGCTCGGGGCACACGTCCTGGAGGAGGTCAGCTCACTGCAGAGGGGCTCCCAGCCCCAAGAAGCAGCACTTGGCCCACCCCGCGTGCACAGCCCCCTCCTCTCCTTCGGCTGGGACAGTCTGGCAGGCAGAGGCTACGGGCGGCCTCAGCAAGGTGCTAGGCACAAGGTTCACAGCAGGTTCGTGGCTCTTCTTCTGGTACAGAGCTGGGATGCAGAAGCGGAAGCATCCTGGCTGCATCGGCACGGCCAAGCCAAGCAGGGCGCAGAGTCAGAGCCGTCGCGGCTGAGGGATGCTGCGGCCCGCGGTCTCTAACGTGGCACCTTTCCTGGGCTCGTCCTTTTCAAACCGGCGTGCCCCCTAGCTCCGAGGGCAGCGCCTGCAGGGGCAGAGCCGCTGCCCGCTCCGAGGGGAGCTCCGAGCAGAGCTCGCTCCTGGCTGGAAGCAGCCTGGCTGGCGGGAGGCACCGCAGCGAGCTCCGACAGACGGGCCAGCACACCCACCCTTCCTCTGCCTCTTCTTTTAGCAGCCGAGTTCCTCATCTTTCAACGGTCATTCCCACTGCGTGTTAGTAGATATACCCTCTCTTCCTCAAGGTGACCGAACACACAGTTTGGTCCCAAACCAACTGAAGTCCCTGCACCAGTCTGGACAGGACCGCTCACAGCCAGCCCTGCCAACAAAAGCACCTTAAACGAACGTGGCTCCTCTGCAGAGCCTCCCCACCCCTGCTCAGAGCCCCTCGTCCCCGGGCACAGCTCTGGGGACACAGACCTGCGTACACCCACGAGCGCGCCCGTACCGGTACCCGTGTTTCCAGGCACCGAGGAGCATTTTTAACAAACTGGCAAGACCAGCAGAGAGACAGGCGCTGCTCCCCCGCTGCCTCACACAGACCCAGCAGCCCAGAGCAGCGAGACCCCAGCCGCGGCTCCTCGCCCAGCCTGCCCTCGCCACCCGGCGCCACGGCTGCCCTCGGCCTCCAAACGGGGCAAGGATGAAACAACGGCCGCACGCAAACACCCGTGAGCCTCAGCCCAGCGTTTCTTGTCCTGGCACAAGCACCTCTAGGCCCCCCCTGGCTAAGTCCCCAAACCAGGAGGCAGGCTCTGGGACTCAGGAGCTTTTTTCAAGTAACCATAAATGCCAGGCTGCATTCCAATCAGCCTTCCGAGTCCTTCTGCCTTGTCCCTGCATGCAGCAGAGTGACAGATTTCAACAACAACCTCTTCCTTTCAGCAAAAAGCAGGATTTCCACGTGCCCTCCCAAACTGACAAGCTGGGCTTTTAGGAAAGCACCAAATGCCACGAGCCCAGAGAGTGACCGGCTGCGGCTGGTCTGTAGCGGTCCAGACCCCTTCGAAGGGGTGGACAAGACCTGTGGAGCCCAGGGCACCAGGCTGTGCCCCCGGGTACTTTGGGGGTTCCTCCCGAGGCTGCGGGCAGGGGCTGCAGGAGCAGCGAGGCTCCAGCCGTCCCGGCAGAGACGGGAAAGGGCATTGCAGAGAACACGGGGGCAGACGTGAGCACAGGCACAGCTGCCTGCCAAAGAGGAGCTTGGCCCCTATGAAAGTGAATAATCTGCAGAGATAACAGTGATGTAAAGCAACACAAAAATCTGGCCTGCAGAGCGAAGTGCACTCGGATTTGTCCCCTCACATAAATGTACCGGGAGCCGCGTACCCTCCGTGCCCATCTTAGCATCTGGAAAGCACACGCGGGAAGGACCTTGGTGAGGAGAGGCTTCCTGGAGCCAGACGGGGAACCAGTCCTAAACCTCCCGAGCCGTGTCCTGCTGGGCAATCTGGGGCTCATCACGGCCCCGGTGGTCACGAGCCCATCCCACGGCCAGCAGTGGTCGCAGGCGAGAGACGGGCGCTCCGCAGGCGGGCCGAGGCGCAGCCATGCAGGAGCCAACACCCGGCACCGACGGCGGAACCGGCCGTTCCCCGCAGACGCAGGAAAGCCCAAACAGGCGCCGGCCCCTGTGAAGGCACGGCCTCCTCCAGCCCCGGCAGGGCAGCCGTGCCACGGCGCCAGGCAGCTCGCCCGTCACCGATCGGCTGCGCCCCGTCTGCAGACGGAGGCTGAGCGAGGAAGGCAGCACAAAGCCTAAATATGACGAACGCCCGCACGGCTCTTGCAGGGAGCTGGGGGGATGTTCTCGTAGCTGGCACAGACAGTCATGCCTCCAACGTTTGTGCATACAAAGCTCCCCACTCGTACACCAAAAAAGTCAGCCCAGACCTTCAACACATGCAGGGCACCTTCTGGGACCTGATTTGGGGCACACAACAGACACCCACAGACAGTTTCAGCATCTGAAACTTAGTTCTCAAAGCACGAGAGGTGGTGGCTGGTGTATAGGAAAGGAAAGAAAAAGCTCACATGCATCAGCTGCGCTTTTTCTTCACCATCGTTCAACACTGCAGAAACCAAAACCTTTCTCCGCAGCTTTGTGGACACCAGTAGATGCCGTGCTCCGCACCCACTACTGCAGCTGGGCCCTTTAGTTGCTGGTCCCCCTCCAAAAAGGCATCTGAGACACCGTGGGAATTCAGAGCGTATTGAGTGGTAGGACTTGGCATAGCACGGCATCCAGAGGGTTTGGGTCTGCCTTTGAGAGGTCCATCAAATCCAAAATCCCAGCTGAATATCACATCTAGTAACGTCCAAGGACAGGAGCCAAACCAAGCGACCTACAGACGGTCTGCATCCCGCGCTCAGGTGTGCGAACAAGACTTGCACATGCAGCACCTACGCGGGAAGGCCAGGAGGGACAAGGGGAAGGAGCTGGTTGTAAAGGCCAGGAGGGAAGGGAGAACCCGCACGGGGAGGAGCCACGGGGGTAGGGAGCTTGCAAGGGAGCGCGTGCGCGTATGGACCCGCAAGGAACAGCAGAGGAGGAGGTCAAAACCAAAAGGGGAAAACAAATTGTTCCTCATTACCATATATTGTAAGAAATTTAACGTGCCAGGTTTTTATGGCTCTTTTTATGGCCATTAATAACAATGGTGGCTCTCAGAGTTATGCTGCTTGCTATGGATAATTAAATCTTACGCTCAGGGCAGAAGCCAGGCCACCCAGGGCAGTCAGGCCAGAATTCCCACGTGGAGCACTAAAAATCTATCCAAGTGCAGAGTGGGAGCAGGATGGGATTTGCTCGAGTGGATGCATGGGCTCCCGGCCCGTGCCAAAGAGATGGAACAGCATCCCCCCTCGGCTCCGCCGGTCCTGTACCGCATCCAGGCGGGCCGGCACTGACAGCGGGGCACGCAGCCCACGCCAGGCACGGGGCCGCAGGCGGCGCAGGACAGACCGCGGCCGCAGGACTGAGCTGCACACCACGTTGCTGAGCCCAGGCAGGGCAGCCAGGAAAGGCTACTCGCAGCTCGGGCAGCTCCGGAGCCAGCCCCGAACCTGCTTTAGCAGTCAGATATTCTGGGAACGGGGCGGGCTCGAGAGGGGCCGATGACTCTTCTGCAGATTGTCAGCAGTTTTGCTTTTATGAATCACAAGCAAGCAGAGCAGTAAATCACCCCCCCCCCCAGTGTATCGAACCACCAGCTTGAGAATTAAGACACAAAAAGTCAAGGAATCAAGAAGCTTGGATTCCCAGAGTGACATTAATTCTCACCACAGTCCCACAGGGCCCATTTTAGTTTATGCCTTAATACAGAGCATTCACGTTGCAGCAGGGAGCTGAGCCTCCGGCACGTCCTGGCTTGTGCATCTTGCTCCCAGTGGCTCCTCTCCGTCCCAGCAGCCAGGCTTCCGCTCGCGCAAAGCTCTCGCGCAGGCAGACCGCACACACGCCCGCGCTGTCAGAGCTTGGCCCGCGGTTCTTCCACCTCCCGCCTTGTCCCATCCCCTCCACCCCCCAGCCAGCCCAAGCAAATTTGGGGGAGGACAAAGCCCACGTGCAGCACGTCCCCGGGCCAGGACGGGCGCAGCCCCAAGCTTGCTCCCGCGCACCCTCCCCACCGCCTCAGCCCCTCCCCAGGCAAGGGCAGCCTCCAGCGCGGAGCCCGGCTCTCCTGCCCGGCTCTCCTGCCCGGCTCTCCTGCCCGCCTGCCCGCGAGACACCGAGCTCGAGCAGCTCCAAGGGCAGCCGGGGCGGACGCGGCTGCCACCGCCTTGTGCCACCCAGAGGCTCAGGCACAGCCCCCTTCCTTACGCTCTCCTTATCCCAGAGCCTCCCAACAAATTCCGCTCTGCCTTATGTACAAACAGCCGTGGAAAATATCGATGAGCGCAGGCATGGGTCAGCCCGACAGAGACGTGGCCCTTCAGTCCAGGCGTCGATCTCGGCCTCTGTCGCTGCAGCTCAGCAATGCGGGGGGAGGACTTTGCTGTCCAGCTTTCCAGAAGAGCTGCAGATACCCAGCGTGCTTGTCCTTTGACAATTTGTCATTAAACTGTGGGTACTTTACTGCATGCTTTGTGCCTTAAATACCTCTTATTAGCATTTGAGTGTCTTCCCTCCTTAGAAAGCTTGCAAGGCTCCCATTAAGGGTAATGAGAGTCACACTCCTGGGAGGCAAGGAGAATATATACCCCAACATCTCCTGGTTATGGTCTACTCTAACCAGTATGTCAGAGCATCATCTGCTAGGGATTTATTACAGAGGCATTTTACAACAGGCGCTATTATTAGTTATTAAGGAACAGAGCAGCTTCTACCGTTCTTTCATTAAATATTAATAGAACATTTATAAACCGATCCTTAATTCAAAGTGTTACCTTTAATCAAAGCCCCGGTGATGACAACGCAGCCTTTGGGAAGGCCCCTCGGGTAGTACTTAAACCTTTCACCCCGGGGTTTTACGCCTGCGGGCGCAGTGCTGCTGCGGGCACAGGGGAGCTCTGGCCAGCGCGGGCACAGCTCTGGGCTGGCAGCTGCAGCTCGTGCTCCACGGTGCTGCCCGCTCCGGCCCTGCACGGAGCCAGGCAGCAGCCCACAGGGCTCTCAAGCTTCCCCTCCAAGCCCCAGGAATGCCCGCGGCACCGGCACCCCAGCACGGAGGCACAGAGCCGTGCACCGAACCGACGCGGGACGGGCGGCCGCGGTCTGCCCCCCCCCGCCGCCCCGCCGCCGCTCACCTGTTTTGCTGTCCACGGTAAAGTGCTGCTCGCCCTCCAGCACGCTGTAGACTACCCGGGCACTGCTCCCATAGGTGGGGTCATCGGCATCGGATGCCATCACCTGCATCACTGAGGTGCCTGCAGCAGGGACAGGGAGGAGAACAGAGTTGGGGGGAGCTGAGAAGAGCAACGCAAACCTCGGGGCCAAAGGCTGGCACAGCTGGGGAGCAGGGGCCGACACCGATCGCTCGCACGTGCTGACGGAAACAAGAACAGTTGGGTGCAAATGCAGCGTTGCCTCCCCATGAAAGCCCCAGAGCCAGGACTGCAGACACTGCTGCGAACGCCCCCTTTGTCCTGCAGAGTGGCAGGGGGTACCGGACCACGGGCGCCCCCGGGGCTGCTGTCGAGGCAGGACCTGCTCCCCAGGAGGTCACTGGAGCTCTTCTCCCAGCAGAATTCTGCTGGACTATCCAGGAAGGAGCTGGGGACGAGATGTTATCACCACAGCTGCCCCTTTTCTATCAGCACGGAGCAACACGGTCACCTCCTGCCCGCAGAGAGACCTCCCAGCCAGGGCCTGACCCCCACCACGTCACCGCTCGTCTGCCGCAGGCACGAGAGCCGTGGGAGAGGAAAGGCTTTTGCTTGCCCAGAGCCAGACACAGCACCATGTCCTCATGCTCTACACGTAGCAGGGCAGGAGGACTATAAATTGGATAAAAGTCCATCAAACGTCTGCAATTAAGTTATTGATTTTCAACACTGCCTCATTAAACTGGGTGCTTCACTCCAACTGTCCCTGCGATGGCTTTAATTTGACATCATGTTCAATTTGACAAAAGCAGGACCTAGGACATGAGAACGGGGCCAGCAGCAAAGGGGCTGAGGTGCAGAGAGACATCAGAAGGGAGGAGGGAGGGGAAGCCTAATCCCACCTACAGACACCTCTGAGAGAGGACGTGGCGTGACCAAAGACCTGCGAGGACAGGCTACCCCGCTCCACCTCCAGCACCAGCCCCAGAGCATCCCTGCCCGCAGGTCGAGCGCTGGCAGCAGTCGCCTCTCGGGTGAGACGAGGTGCAGGACAGGGCGAAGGCGCTGAGCTGCTCATAGAGGAGACCAAACCAACGGGGATACCCCCTGCTGCAAGGCACTGCCAGGACCAGGAGCTGGCGGCGAGGCCGGTAATTTATAAGGGACAAGATACCCTAGCAGCGATGGCAGCTAAAGCCAAGGCAGGATTTGCTTCTGAGGTGACTCCAGGGCACGAGACCAGCCCAAAGAGAAGGGGTCAGCAGAGACCACAGGCCCCAGCTCACCCTGCTGCATCCAGCAGCTCTGCTCTGCCTCCCACACCCCTCACGGCTGCCGGGCCGCCAGCCGAGGACCAGGGGGACCGCGTTTTGGCCCAGAAAGTCTTCCACCCTGCAGCGCATCCATCGTACGCTGTAAAGGCAATCTGACAGACTGGCCTTGGCTAGACCCCCGTCCTGGATAACCCAGAGCCAGGCTTACTGCTGGCTGTCGGCATCCGAGTCCAGACCCATCACGCTCCCAACCCCCAGAGGTACACTCAGGCAGAAGCAGCCTCTGTTCCCACGTCACAGCGGGCAGAAACGGAGCTGGAACCATCCAGAGGGAGGATGAGGAGCTCCAGTCCCTGGCGCCTTCCTCTGCCCCTGCCAGGAGACCACAAGCCCAGGGCTTGCAGGCAAGCCAGGTAGCCAGGGCGCTTCTGCCCCAGCCCAGCCTGGGCTCCAGCAGGGGACGAGACAGCGGGGAGAGAAACGTTGCTGGGCGCAGCGGGGACGCACACGCTCCCCCCGGCCCAGTGCGCTTCTCATCTCCTGGGAAGGGCGGTCACGGAAGAAAACGAGCAGTTACCATGGCTGCTCTTCATTCTCCCTGGCCACCTTCTCAGAGCTGCAGCTCTGCTGACAACAGGAGAATCCATCCCCCTCATCGGTCTTCAGCAACAAGCTCGTTCGAGTCGCCTTATTTATGCCTTGCTGTCTCCAGTGAAGTTACGGCACGTCCCTGCCAGGCACGTCCCGGTTACGCCACACCAACACGAGCTCCCTGCCTTGCAAGCAACTGTTTAAGAAATACGATTGCTGTGTTTCCTTGAAAGGGGCTGTCCGCCTCCTCCTCCTCCTCCCCCCCCCGCCTGCCATCACACACCCCCTCACAGGTAGGAGCCAAGGAGACCACCCCCGCGCTGGCACCGCACATCCCCTCGGGCACCCTGGCACGCTCCCTCGGGCACCTTCTGAGCAGCAAGCTGAGGAGGAAGGGATCAGAGAAGGGAAAGTAGGTGGCACCAGGGCCTCAAGCCCTCTCTCCCAGGCAGAGAAGCCCTGCTAGGGCTGCTGGAGCTGCCAGAGTCCGAGGACCAGAAAAAGCAGGACCTGGCCCGGCAGCAGGCAGGGCTCCTCCAGTGCCCAGCCCGGCAGCACCCGGCCGAGAGCCCATGCGCAGCGCCCCCAGCAGCACCCCCCCCGCGCCCACCATCGCCGCAGGCAGAGCCTGCTGACCTTGCACAAACACCCCACGCCCCGAGAACCACGTGCTCCTGCCCGGGCACCTCAGAGGCAAAGGGTTGGGAGTTCTGAAACCCGCTCACACGTGCACCAGCCCGCCGCAGTGACGAGCCCGCCGCAGTGACGAGCCCGCCGCAGTGACGAGCCCGCACTTGCCCTGTATCCAGCAGCACCCGCACCAGCACGCGTGCATGCAGATAGCCCGCGCGCCCCACGGACTGCGCCACAACCCCCTTACCCCTGCCATCCCAGTGCTGCCACCCCACGGGTGCCAGCCCAGCATCCCCTCTTAACCCCCACTTGTCCCTTTTCCGCCCTTCCCTCCGTCTGAAGAGCGAAGGTCTTGCATTCCAGTTTCGCTTGACCCCCTCCTTCCTCTGGAGCCCAGCCTCAGAATTCGGGCTCCCACCTCCTCCCTGCTATTAGCCCCTGCTCTCCAGGCACGGCGCTGCCCACAGCAAGCACACCATGCATGACTTTTATTTAGCTTTCTGGCACGTGCCTTAGCCATAACAGACACCATAGGTAACATCTAAACACCCACCATGTCCTGTATAACCCACCTCCCACAACCAGGAAGGCTGAACTCCTATCCAGAGAGATAATTAGACTTGTCAAAGGAGGCAAAGCCTCGGGTTCCTCCCCAGGCCAGCCCACCCCACAGAACCACAGGAAACCAGCAATTTTACATAAAAATTAACAAGCCAGAAGAAAGAAGGGAGAAGGCCCTCGCTTCCAGAGCAATCCTCCCCCACAGCCCGCGCTGGGGCCGACCCAGTGCCCGCGGAGACTCGGACCCTGGCTGCCGGCCATCCTGCAGCCCCAGCGGGCTGTCCCCACTCCACCCCCCGAGCCGTCCTGGAGACCTGCCATGGGCATCAGCCAGCCTTTGCCTCCACGGGCCAGGGAGGTTGATCCCACCCCTGCTGCAGGGAGCTGGGACCAGCAGCGCGGAGAGGGGCTGCCAGCACCCACTGAAAGGTGCCGGGAGATGTCCCCGGGAGCCGGCGGGATCACGGAGCCGTTTCTCTGCAAGACCAGGTTGGATGGGGCTGTGAGCAACCTGATCTAGTTAAGGGTGTCCCTGCTCACTGNNACCTCTAGGGGTCCCTTCCAACCCCAAACCTTCTATGATGCTATGATGACCCTTTCTGGCTGCGGCCGTGAGCAGAGGGGCCAGCCCCGCTCGGCTGTCCCCGCCGCAGCACGCTGCCACGCAGAGTGGTCCTCAAGGCAGCGCCTGCCTTGGCTTGAAGGGACAGGGCTCTGCAGAGCATCTTTGAAATACTGATGCAGACCTGTCCTAGCATCCACCCCAGCCCTTCCCCGCAGGGCTCGCAGCCCCCGGGGGCAGCTTCAGCAACCCGGGGAGGTGCCACCCACCGCTCACAGCAGGCAAATGGCTCCGGGCCACTTGCTATGCCACTCACTCCAGACACGTTCAGCTAAAAGGAACGTCGACAGGCAAACTCCAAACCCATCCAAGAGTGAAGAGGCCCTGCACTGCATCCACAAGCAAGCCAGCAGGACCTGTCACTTCCCCAGGGACAGAAGTGCAGCCAGGTTCCATGCCTGCAGAGAGGTAAACGGGTAAACAGCAGGAAAAGCCAACACTTGCTAAATTTGACCGCCCCTCCTCGTGGCAGCCTTCGCCCCTTCCCTGCCGAGCAGCTCGGGGGCTGCAGCACACCCCTCCAGCGCAGACCCTTCCCGCGCTGGCTCCAGGGCAGCACGTGCCCATTTCAGCCCTGCAGGACACAGAGGGCCCCAGAGGAGAGCTTGGTCATGCAAACCACATGCCCTGGACTGATGCCAGCCTGCAGCGCTCCTCTCAGGGACCGGGTTGCTGTGGGGGCAGGGGGCAGCTGGGATTTGATACACAACGCCAGTCCTGCCCGACCCAAGCAGCGGCTGATGCGGCCCAGACACAGGCAGGCAGGACATCAGGGAAGAAAATAAACCAGAGGAGCTTAAGAATTACTGGAGCAGAATTGAGTTCCTTGCAATCTCAGGAACATTCTGACTTGGTAGAAAGCCAAATCCGACCCAGAGGAGATTCGCTGCAGAGCCCTCACGCCCCACACGACAAGCCCAGGGGAGCCAACCTGGCTGTGGTGGAATCGCTCAGACGTACAACTACGGAAACATCCTTTGGGGTGCCCGGCCAGAGAAACCCGCTGCACGAGGTGCCCCCGCCTCCGGCACCAAGCAGGTCAACGCAGCGTCTCGGGGAGAAAACCAAAAGCATCAGCGCGAGGGGGCCCAGGTTCTCTGAGGGGCTTAGCTCGGGCGGGCTGGATGTAGAGAGGGCACAGCGGGCGCTCGGAGCCCTCGCACCACGACCGAGAGCGCAGGGCTGAAGGGGAGAGGGGTGCTCTCACCGAGGGCCGCAGACGGGGCGAGCCCCAGCTCGCAGCTCCGTGCTGCCCCAGCAGCCTCCGGATGCACAGGAGCGGTCTGAGCACTTTCTATCAAGGGGGGAAAAAAAAATAGAACTGCCTGCCTGCAAGCACTCTGGCTGCGCGTTAAACAAAGTACTTTCCTCTGCTTCCAGTGTGGAGATTAAACAATTTCTCTCCACAATAATCACTTCTGCATTCAGCCAGCTTTGTGCTAGAGCCAGGGCTTGACCCCAGGTTTCTGCCTGTACAGCCAAATCATCTCTAATCTGGACTTGGCGCTACACAGAGAAATAAGGGGAGCAAAACGCAGCGAGGGAGGAGCGAGGTTCCGCCGAAAGGATGCGCGTTTCCCAGCGTGTCCCGCACTCCAGGCTCCGCGTGCTCCCCAAAGAGCCCAGCTCTGCACAGCAACCCCCGCTCCCTCCAGCCAGCGGAGCTGCCTTGCAGAGGCGGCGTGCGCCGGGTTTGGGCTCACGCCTGCGTGCGGCAGGCAGCCGTTAAAGCAGAGCTCAGGGAGGGAGCCCAAAACGCAGCTCATTTTAGCATCTCCTGTTGGGAGGTGAGGCTCCTGCAGTCCCAGGCAGCTGGCTGGGTCCCATCCTACCTTCTGCAGCTCCAGGTCTCTTCCTTTGGCACTAGACGCCGCTCAGCTCGGGCGCTGGGGTGGGATCTGCGCTGGGGCACCCACGCAAAGGCTGAGCCCCAGGTGCCAGCACGGAGCGGTCTGCGAGCTCTTAGCCCGCGGCTTCTTCCTGAGGCGACCGGGCAGCAGCGCGGCTGCGACAGGGTTTGCAGCTCAGGCCCCATCCCACAGACGGGCTGCTCCTTGGCTCGCCTGCGTGCACGGCCGGCTGTCCTGACCGGGCAGGGGGAGTCAGCGACATCTCCCCCCGGGCAGCACCACCAGCCCCTGCCTTCCCCAGGGGGACCCAGTGCACGGCCACCAGCCGCCGCTCCAGCCCTGCTCCCCGGGGGGCCGAGCCGGGGGAGCCCCCTGCCCCGCACAGCTCCGGCTGCCTTCCCTGCCAGGCCAGACCTGCCCCTGCGCCCCGACAGCGGCATCCCATGGCTCCGTGCCCTGCTGCCGGCAAAACGGTCCTCAGGAGCTGCGCTGTTCCTCCCGATGCCCCAGAGACCCAGACCAGACCGGGTCTCTAGGGACAAGGCATCCGGAGCCTGCTCTTACAGCTGGTCCTGCCACACCAAGGGGGCCCAGGCAAAACTACAGGGTCAGCTTCCAGCTTGGATGGGCTTCCTCCAAGCGCAGGAGACCAGCACCAGCCTCAGGTCTCTGCTCCGACTTCTCCAGGGTCACAGCACGCGCTCGGCACGGCCCCGTGGGCTGGGGTAGCTCTAAGCACCACCGCTGCCCCTTACAAATCTCAGACTCTGGCCTTACCTCCCTGAGCACCTTGCATCTGCCATTTTTGATCCATCAGATGGCAACAGCAACCCCTTTTCCCTTCCCCTTGCAGTGAGCCTGGGTGAGCCTGTGGAGGACAGGCACTGAAGCTGACTAAACCCACAGAAACCTGAAGAAATCCCAAAGCTGGAACTGGCTGCTGGCTGGGAGGGCGTTAACAAGGGCATCGCACGTGCGGAGCGTGCTGCCCCTCCTCCTCCATAAGCACCCGCTGTGGCCACTGTCAAGGCCGGCTCCGGGAGCGAAGGGGCCCTTAGCCCACCCTCAGCCCCGCGGTCCCGAGCGGCACGCGCGCCGCCACGACCAAAACGCGCCGCCCTGGCCCCGGCGCGGAGCTGCAAAGCGCTCCCAGCTACTCGGTGAGAGTTTGTGCAGGTCTCTCATTTGTTATTCCCTCTTAGACACTAGGAAATCAAACGACTTTCCCTCCCAATTAGTACTCCTTCATTATGCAAATAACGTCCTTTGATCTGCTCCTGCTGTCACAGAGCAGACCTGACCGTATTTGTTTTATTCCTCCTGAAGCCCCAGGACGGCTCCCACCCCTGGGAGCTGGCGCCGCGCTCGTGGCAGGGGCCGGGGAGCTGCGGCCGGTAGCCACCATGGGCCAGCACGGCCACTGCTTGGGCAGCCCCGGGCACCAGCCCCCGCGGCGCCTGGGAAGGCGGGGGGGGGAGGAAGAGGGTCACCCTTCGCTTTTTAGGCTGGGCCAGAGAGCAAGGGCTGTCAGAGCAGCGGAGTCGGGGAATGAAGAGCCCCCTACGAACAAGCTCCAGGCCGGAGAGCAGCCCTGCCCTCTGGGGTGGCCCCATCCCAGCGGGGGGCACAGCTGAACCAGAAACACTGGTGATCCAGGAAAATCATAGAATCAAACCAAACCAACCCAAAACTGGGCACGTTCGTCAGCAGGTCCCCAGGCTTTGCCCTTGCTCTCTCAGTAGCCCAGCCAAGCTCCCCCCGAGCTGCCCTGCCTTCCTACCCCTGCTTGGCCAGCGCAGAGGCTCACCTCCACCCACGCTCAGGAGGGCAGCAAGGCATTTCACCCTTATGAAAACACCCCTCAGGTCCAGGGGAGATCATCTGTCCAGCTCAGAGACAGCCAACGTTACTACTAACACCAACCACAAAACCAGCCATGAGCGCAGCTGCGCCGGGCCTTGATGCCACAAAAGGAGCACTCCCAAACAGCGTGGCAGGGTATTTCCCGTGAGAAAGTCCTGAACGTTACCTCCCTGGCCCGGGCAGCATCCCATGTCCTGCGTCCTCAGCCCTTCCTACAGCAGCCGGAGCTGAACTTCACACACCAGGTCCCCCAACAGCCCCATCTCCCTCTCTGCCCACACCAGGGCCGCAGTGGAGGA
Organism: Gorsachius goisagi; assembly: GCA_018403395.1. Classification (NCBI taxonomy): domain Eukaryota; kingdom Metazoa; phylum Chordata; class Aves; order Pelecaniformes; family Ardeidae; genus Gorsachius; species Gorsachius goisagi. The sequence continues at coordinate 133,429 of BOSO01000558.1, forward strand.
GCAGGGCAGCTGCTGAACCCCAGCGGGCGAGGAGAAAGCTGCTGCTCAGGCGACGTGTCCACCCTGTCCTCTGCGCTCCCCTTCCCCGGGCAACGCGCTGGCAAGCTGAGGGAGAGCCAGGAGGGAGCTGGGGACACCCAAGGGGCAGGACCTGGGGGTGTTCGTCGACAGCCAGCTGAATATGAGCCAGCAGGGTGCCCAGGTGGCCAAGAGGGCCAGCGGCATGCTGGCTTGTATCAGGAGTGGTGTGGCCAGCAGGAGCAGGGCAGGGACCGTGCCCCTGTGCTGGGCACTGGGGGGGCCGCCCCTGAGTGCTGGGGTCAGGGTTGGGCCCCTCCCTCCCGGGTGCTTAGGGACAGGGCTTAGTGGTGGATGGGTACGGTTGGACTCGATGACCTTAAAGGTCTCCTCCAACCAAAAGATTCTATGATTTGAAGCAGCAGCATGCGGGCGCCCTCCAGCTCGGCGCTCGTACTGCAGGGGACCATGCGGCACCGGCACTTGAAGACGCTGTGCGAAGCTCTCCCTGCCCTGTTAGCCGGGCCAGCTCCAGGGCTAGGCTGCCCCGGAGGAGCCCTTCTGCTCCCTGGCGTGGCCAGGCCACAGCGAGCTCCGCGGCTGGCGCAGGCAGGCATCAGCCTGATGAGCACAACGGGCTCTTGGCTCCTGCTCCCCTCTCCGAGCACGCAGCTCGGAAGCACAGCCCACACCATTCACAGCACTTCTCTTTACTTTTAACTTCTGAGTATTTTAATTTGCAGGAATCGCCTCCTTTCATGTTGTGAAACCGTGTTTCTTTCTCCCTCTGATCTCCAATTTCGCATAGAAACTGTCTCCTTTGATATGTCTTGTTCACATCAGTCTGATCAGGCAGCTCCATAATTGTTAGCGATTTTCAAAGAACTGGGATCCTTGTCTAATGCTCAGAGTCGAGAATTCCTGCCTTTTTAAATGTTGTTCAAGCAAAATAGATTAATTTAATTTCTTTCTTCCCTTTGGGAACAGGATGCCTCCTGCCTTGCTGCCCACATGCTGCCTTTCATTCCCCCAGGAGCACATGGCTGTAGTTCAAGGGGTCACTCCCTGGCTTGGGAAAGGATTTGTGCAGGTAAATGGAAGAGGAAGGAGAGCTTGGGATGCCTCAGGAGAGCTCGTTCTCCATCCCTCAACAGAAGCCCAGGCGGCAGCAGCTCCTCTGGTGCGGGCAATTCCTGCACATCTGTACCTGCTGGAGGCCACGCACCCGTCTCGATCCGCTGCGCGTTAACCACGGGGAGCCAGAGCTCGGCCCCGAGCGCCATCCCCTGCACCGCGCCGCCAAGGTGCCCACCTTCAGCCCAACCTCCCTGCACGAGCACAGCAGGACCCGGCGCTTCGCCGGCCGGCCCAGCTCCCCCCGCGGCGCGGCCCCGCTCCCCCAGCGCCAGCCCCGTGCTCTCCTCCCGGAGCGCTGGCACGGGCACCGTCCCCCTCACCGGGCGCCTTGGGGCCCTGCCTTATCTTTGATGCCAGTCAGCCTTTTGCAGGCTGCCTTCTACTCTGCCGCAGCCTTTGGAGAACAGCGTTTCACAGTTCCTGCCCGCAGCGCGTGCCGGCACGCGCAGTCGGCGACGCGCTCTGGCTGGTCAATGGGAGGACAGATAGCCCGATGTGCGCGGGGAAGGCTGGGACGCGCTGGGGCAAGCCAGCCGCCCTCCCCGGGCTCGAGCTGTGCTCAGCGGCGTGGGAACCCCCCCGTCGGGCCAGCACAGGGGGCAAGGGCAGCCACGCTGCAGCTCACGCGTCCCCTCCCTGCACCCCTCCCGACGCCGCTCAGGGGAGCACACGCTCCCTGCCCTGCTCCGCCATCCCTGGGGGGACGGACCCGCGCGGCCCCGCGGCACGCGCCCCAGCCTGGCCCTCAGCACGTCAGCGAGGCCGGTCGACGATGGACTTAAGAGATGCCCAGTGGCAAGGGGACGGGCAGGCTGATGGCAGCGCAGGGAAGCCACACTTCCGTCACCGGGGACGCGAATTCCCCAGTCTCCGCCGCCAACGCCCGGCCCCTCGGAGCAAGGCCAGAAGCCAGGTGGGGAGGGCTCGGCAGCGCCGCGGGGCGCACGAGGGGACGGCAAAGCAGCAGGCAGAGGAGGGGCTGGGGCGCAGGCAGGCAGAGAGGCAGAAAGCCCACCGGGGAAAGCTGAAGCACAGGCAGCCGTGAGCCCTTCAGCGCGCGAGGGCTCAGCCCGTGCCCCCCAGCGAGGAGCCCCCCCCAGCACCGCCAGGGTAAGCGCAGCGCGGGCGGCTGGCATGGCCACGACCTGTCCCCAGGACACAGCTTAGGGCCGAGGCTGAGCGCTCAGCCACAGGCTGGCAATCAGCTCAGAGGATTTATTCACTTGTTTTCCTTAAGCCACTTTATTTTTCCCTTTTGGCTCCCAAGCTCTGGTCCCTGCTGGAATCCCTGGGGTTTGCAGGGGACAGCGGGCTCACGGTTCGACGGGAGCGGCACGCGGGCTTCCCCAACCCACCGCCTCCCACCCAGACCTACCGACGGGGGACAGCTCCGCCACACTGCCGATGTAGGGCCCCTCCAGGAAGCGTGGCTCGCTGTCGTTGATGTCCTGCACCTTGATGATGAACTCCGACTCAGGCTCCAGCAGCTGGTCCGTCTGCCGGTCACGGGCCTGAGCCCGCAGCGTGTAGAAGGTTTTCTGCTCCCGGTCCAGGCGCTCGGTGGCATGGATGTCACCTGTGATCTCATCGATGAGGAAGATAGTCCCTGCGCCCTCCCCGGAGATGGTGTACTTGATGGAGCCGTCCCCCTCGTCCGAGTCCGAGTGGATCTGCCAGGGAAAGAGGGAGAGGGTGGGAGCCGGCTGGGGCCATGCTTTGCCCCCGCGGCCAAGACCACAAGGTGCCCAAGGTCCCCGTGTGATGCCCTCTGCTCCCGCTGGACTGGAGAGCGGCACAGGGCACCACCGGCGATGCCTGGGGGCGGGGGGGGAAGGCCCAATAAACCCAAACTCCAGCCCTGCCTGTGCCCCCATACGCGCAGCGGATGACAAATCCTGCCGGTACCCACCCACGCCACAAACCAAGGGACAAACCCCACCACTACACGGTTCGGAGATGCTGGAGAAGGGAAGAACAACTTAACAGCGCTCCAGAAAACAGAGGCTTCCCTGTGGGCCAGGACCCGGGGCCCTGGCAGTGTGGGGTCACCTCTCCCAAGCTGCCAGCAGACCGGGGTGCAAAGGCAGCCCCCGCCGGCAGCCACCCCCCCCCCCGGCCTCGCCGCCAGCCGCCGCAGCCGCCCTCCGCTTTCTGGGCAGCCAGCGCCGAGAAGCCTCCCCCCGAGAGCTCACGCGCTCGCTGCACCCCTGCACGGGTCCCTGCGACGAGGTAACGGGGGGGACGCAGCCCCCCCATCGCCGCCCCAGAGCCCCCGCCTGAGCAAAGCCTGCGGGAGAGCGTGGCAAATGCCACCCACGCTCGGGGTGGGAAACAGCCCCCGGGGAAGGTGCTTTTGCAGGCAGCCCCCGCCTCGTTTGCTAACAAAGACCGTGTTTGACATTAGGAGAGGAAAGGGTGAACGGCAGCTCCTCACGGACAAGGAGCTGACTGGAACCCGGGCCAGGCGTCCAGAGATAATTTTATTGGTGGCATTAAACTGAGTTATGAGGTTTTTACAATCCAGCCACTTATGAGAAATCTATTAACAGTAACTGGACAGGCAGGATGCGTCCTGACAGAGAGCAGCACCGGCATTAATTGGGACAATCCATAACAGGACGGGCCCCCGGAAAGGCTTCATCAGCCGCTTCCATTTGCTTCCTACGATTTCTGCTTAGAATCAGCAAAGTCTTGTGTCTCCCCCCCAAAAAAAGAAAAAAGCCGTCCATTAATCGACTAATGAAATATGAAAATGTTTATGGGCCATTCAATCTTCCAAACGGCAGTTCTATAATCCACCTTTCAGACATACAGCTCTACCAGCAAGAATTTATACCAGAGCTGCCTCTTTTTTATGATGCCTTCATTATATTTGTCTTGTTAGATACAGTTTATATATTTATTTCATGAGTGAGGGGCCTATGCGTTAGACAATTTAATGCATTTTACACAGCACGCACATATTGCTGCCCGTGTTGAAACGCCTCCCAGGGCTGCCTGGGAAGGAGACCTTGGCTCGGCCAGCAAAGGGGGCTGCGAGCCCAGCGGCGCTCGGGGACCACCAGGCTCAGCCGCAGCCCTGCCGGGGCCGCAGCCCTCGGAACGTGCCGGCAGGGGTGGTCCCCAGGAGCCCCCCTCCCTGGCGATGCTGCCCCAGCCCTCCCCGCTGGCTGCCCCCTCCGCGCCGTAATCCTCCCCCTGACGCTCACTTCGCCGCCGCTAGAGATCGAGCTTTCCAGGACCCAAAAGGTCCACGCGGCGCAGGAAACCAAACCCCACGTTCCTCGGCTGACACCAGGCGCAGGGCTAACCGTCAGGGCAGGGATTAACCGCCCAGCACCTCCTCCCAGAACCACTCCGAGCTCTCAGCACCTCCTCTTTAGGCGGCTGCCCATCGCTGACTGCTCGGCGCAAACGCCAGCGTCCCTGCAAACTGGAACGCGAGGAAGAAAAATGGAGCCTGAGCTCAAGGGGCTGCAGAAATTGATTTACAAGGGGCGATTAGAGGAGCTAAATCTGCGCCGCTTGGCTAAACAACAACTAATGGGGGAGGGCCGGAGAACCGGCTGCAGGC
>BOSO01000558.1:138239-158681 GCA_018403395.1 Gorsachius goisagi
GGGAGCACCACGCTCCCACGCAGCCTGGGGACCCCCCCGCCGCCACCGGCCGGGGCAGGCGAGCGAAGCCGGGCAGCCCTGGCGTGGCACAGACCCATGCCAGCCCAGGGGCCCCACCGCGCCTTCCCCCGCGCCCCCCCAGGCCCTGCGCCCCACAGGGACCCCCGGCTGCGGCTCAGCTCCCCCGCCAAGGACCGGAGCATCCGCAGCAGCCAGGCCCCCCCGGGCGGCGGACAAGAGGCTGATCCGATCAGTCTGTTAAACGGGAAAAGTTTCCTCGTCCTAAAAGGCTACAGACCAGGAATTTTACGAAGCCATTAATTACTTACTAGTAATTAAATGAAAATTAAATGTGAACAGTAGTGCACATTCCTTATTAAAAGCAATTAAACAGAAAGCAGAGATATACAAATAAAAAATGACTCTGGGGCTGGAAAAGAAAGAAAATCAAATAAAAACTAGCCCGTAATAAAGGCGCACTCTGTTTGCTCCAACTCATAAAGCCCGAGTTCATCAATTTTCTTTAAATATTAGCAACTTAATTAAATCTGCCTTTTTCCCTTTAATCCTCTCCTCTATCTAAAATAGATCTGTCCACATGCAGAAGTTTGTAACTAGTGCTGACCCCATAATTCTATTTAAAAAAACCCAAAGAAATCCACATCAAACTGACAGCAGCCTCAGGGGAAATTACAGTTCAGAAGAAGGATTAAGCTGGAGAACCCAGATTTTATGGAAATGGTATCGGCCCTTCAGAAAGCACGCGTAGGTGTGCGGGAGGCACCCAGGGAGGGCGAGCCCCAGCAGCACCACGGGGCGCCACGGGTCCCCGGCGCAGGACGGCTCCCGGACCCACGGGCTGTGCCAGGACGGCTGGCGCTGCCCCGCTGCCCGGGGAAGCCGGGGGCCACCCCAGCCCCAGGCGGGCACCCCCGCTGCGCCCATCCTCAGGGCAGAGCCAGGCCCCGGGCGCTCTCAGTCCCCGGGAGCGACGTTCTCGGGAATGGTTTCAGCGAGGCTTGGCTGCTCGTTCCGCGTGGGGCGGGCGATGCGGGGAATGGTATGGAAAGGGGCTGTAAAATGGGTCGGTCGGAGGTTCCCGGGCTGGTTTCGGAGATGAGGCGGTTGCTAGGCTACCTCCGGAGTTTGACAGGGCCTGATGCTCCCGGTCGCTTCCCAGGGGAGCTGTGAATCAGCTGTAACTACATCAAGCATCGCGGCGGAAGAGTGCGGCTTTTGAGTATCTGCTGGAATGGACACAAATCACCACTGAGATCCCAGCTGGCCCCGAGCCAAAAAGCCCATTTCCAAGCCTCCTCCAGACCCATGACCAGGCGGCTGAGGCCATCAGACAGGCCCTCTGCACGAGCCCTTGGGTGCTTTCCTTCGGGGAGCGCCCACGGCCCCACCGGGCAGCTCTCGCTGCCTTGCAGCACGCTCCTCTGGCCGGTCCCGACTACCAGCACTGCCCCCATCGAGCCATAAAAATCCTCCCGGTGCACGGGAGCCGCAGGGCAGCTCCTTCACAGCTCCCAGAAGACGACAAAGCCCAGCAGCCCCAAGGCAAAATGCTCCTTCAGCCTCAGGCCACCGGGAGCGGAGGGGGCAGGGGTCCAGCTCCAGGCTCCCCCGTGCCCCAGGAGGTCCCGCGCCAGGGAAGCAGCAGCGGGTGCCCGAGGCCAGAGCCTGGAAAGCAGGAACGGCCACCCCCTTGCGGAGAGGGGGGCTGCCGGAGGGAGGCCGGGGCTTTTCCAGCCCAGGGAGCCCCCACGCGCTCCAGCGACCGCCGCCGCACCCTCTCACAGCGGGGCAGGATGCGCCGCTTACAGCAAGCCCGAAACCTCTCCATGCCCCTCCCTGAAGGCCATCGGTGCCGCCGCCTGCGCGGAGCCCGGCGAGGGCCTGGCGGGGAGCAGCAGCACGGGCGTGATGGGCATAGCTCCTGGGCAACCATCACCAGCGCTGGCCCTCAGAGCCCCCCACACCGGGCACCTCCCGCCCCACGCTGTGCGGGCCAGCCCGAGAGACACAAACCCTGCGCCGAGCTCGCTCTGGGCACAAGCAAGAACAGGACTGGCGTGCCACAACCAGCGGGGGACACCTCCCCTGGCAGCCCCAGCCTGCAGAGAGAATTGGCCCAGCCTGCTGTGGCCCGCGGGTCCGACAGAGCGCAGTCCTTCCAGGAGCAGGAGGGAGCCACAGGCAGGCGCCCCAAAACAAGACCCAGCACGTTATCTCCGCACCGAAAGGGCTGCACGACCAGGACCGCCAGGGTCGCACCGACAGCGGCGGCTGCCGGGCAGGGTGGCCCCTAACGCCACGCGCAGCAGCGCTTCGGCTCCCGCGACGCGGCAGGGACCAGCGGGGGCAGGCGCCCGCCCTGCCATCCTCGCCCAGTTGTGCGTCTGCTCCTGCCCAGCGCGTCCTCCCACAGAGATGGGGCTGAGCCCTCCCCACCGCCCTGCAGCACCCAGGGCTGCTCCCCTTCTGGCACCCACCCCAAACTCCAGGGGAACCCAGCACGCAACTGGAAGAACACAGAGGTGAACCTCGGCGTGCCCCTCTGGGAGCACATCGACCCCACCACCCCCCCAGCGGGGACGGAGCGGGCTCCTTGCCATCCCCCTCCACAGAGTCCTTCACTAACCAGGCCCCCACCAGCGACCTCCACGCGGGACCTCTCCCCCCTGCCAGGCTCGGCCGAGGTGCCAGCGCGCCCCGCTCTGCCGCTGGCCGCGCAGACAAAGGGACGCCCTAAGCCCCGCGCCTTACCTTCCCCACGTACAGCGGCTCCGTGCCCGTGTACTCCTCCACCACGAAGAACTGATTCCAGACCCAGCCACGCTTCACTCGCCCGGTGGCCAGCAGCGCAGGGTCCCCGGGCTGCCCTAGGCCAGGGCCCTCGGCCGCAGTGTGCACGGCCCAGGCCCCCAGCTCCTGGATGGCGCAGAACAGCAGCAGCATGGTCCACGAGAAGCCCTGCAGACCCTTTGCCATTGCACTCTAGGGGGCTGCATGAGCAGTGCCTTCGGGACAGGCAACTGGCATCCTTTAGGGACGAGGAGGAGGAGAAGAGTCCACACTAGCGGCGTGGGGCTCGCCGGGCAGCGCAGAGCATCCCCATCCCCGCTGCATGCCGCGTCCCGCAGCTGGAGCCCTCCTGTCCCAGCAGGCTGGCGTCACATCTGTGACAGCAGGCGCCCCGGCGCGCCCGCGGCTAGCACGGGGGCGGTCAGTGCCGGTGCCTCGCAGGCTGCTCCTGGGTCTCCAGAGAAGAGTCTGGCAGCTGGCATTTGTCCCTGGGGACAGAGCTGCACGGCTCCGTGCTCGGCTGCCGCCGGTCTCTCGCAGCCTGCTGCCCGCCCCGCCAGCGAGCGGGGGGCTCCGCAGTGGTGCGCGGGGCACGGGCACCCACGATCGTCATTCGCAGGAAGCCCTGGGAAGCTTTTCCACGTACGGCTTCACGGAGGAGTTAACAGGATGAGCTGCTGTGGCCAACGTCCGCCTGTCCTGCGGTGGCCCCGGACTGCTGCACGAGGGGTCTGGCAGCGCAGGCGCCCGTGCCGCGCACGCAGGTCACAAGCCCCTTTGTAACTCCAGTCTGCGGGGGGGGGACATCCCAGCACCCGGCGAAGGGTCCTGTGCCCAGCTGATGCCCGTCACTTCCATCCTCTGCTGGCTCACGCGGGGAGGCGCAGGGAAGCCGGCGGCATCCCCGGGAGCCTGGAAAAGGCCAAGGTGTTAGTGCCGGTGTGAAAGCAGGGCTCCGCGCCCCCGCCGCCCTCGGTCAGTATCCCCCACCCTGCCCTGCCCCGGGTGCCCCCACCGCAGAGCCCAGAGCCACGGGTCCTGCTAAGAGCAGGGACCCTGGAAGGGAGGGCAGCGAGCGGCAGCGCTCCCAGTGCGACGGACGCTCGCTCCAGCAGGGACTCCAGGACCAGGGAGCCCCGCTGTTCCCCCCCAGATGGGGAACTGCACCACGCTCCGCACAGTGTCTCAACAGTCCCAGAAGTTCAGCACAGGGGCAGCTGGCAAATCTTTCCCAAAGCACCCAGTTTGCTGCTGTTATTTCTGTGTTTGCCCGCCTGGACGAACGCTTCGAGAGAAACACACGGCGTTGGCGCCAGGCATCACTGCGCGCTGCCTGCCGGCGGCTCACACGTAGCGTGTCGTGCAACGTGAGCAAATCCATTCCTGCACAAGGGCTCACGCTTGCGTTCCCCCCCACGCACGGCCAGGGGCACTCCCGCAGACGGGCGCGCTCTTTTGGCCGTGCCTGTGCAACATTTGGGCGTGCACATTCGTTTTCCCGTCCACGGACACACGCTACGTTCCACACCCATGCACACGTCCACTGTCGCACGGGCAAGCCCCGTGCACCTCACGCTCCAGGGGTCTCCAGTGCATTTTTATGTTGGCAATCGTGGTGCAGAACCACTAACGTTCCTCCCCACCAGACCCTTGGTTATTAAGACCTCTCCACACCGGCTGCCCGAGTTGGTGGCCGTGGCCTGACCCCCTCTTGCAGCCGCTCCTGCCCCTGCTCCTGAAGGGCCAGCGACTCCTGCCACTCTCCCGAGAACCCCCGCCACCAAACGTCAGGATATTTGAAATGCGAGGCTGTACCGAGGGAAGCGGGATGACCCGTAGATGGGCGATGGGCCCAGCTGTTCCCTCCCGCTGTGAGAAGTCTCACGGGGTAACGTGACCGCAGCCTTCATCAACCAAACCGAGCTGGAGGGGTCCCCACCCTGGGGCGCCGGGGCCGAGGCCACCCCACCTGCAGCAGGCTCCAGAGCAAGGCACGCACGGCGGCAACGGCAGGGCACGTCCCATCTGTTCTGTCGTGCTTCCATGGGTATCTGGGTGAGACCTTCAATAAAACACAGCGTGCTACTGCCACAAGCAGCGGCTCCCCAATTTCTTACATCTGGGAAAACCGTGGCTACTTTAGAGTAAGTTCCCCAGACAGCGAGAGACGCTAATGAACCGAACAGCACGAGCTGTGCCAGAGCAGGAGCTTCAGGCCAGCACCCAGGGCAAAGAGCAAGCGCGGGAAGAGCACCCTGCCCGGCGTCTCTGCCCTCGCCTCTCTGCAGCTCTTTTGCAGGCAACACCTCCAGACATTGTGTCCCAGGTCCAAACACAGCCGGGCTGTGCCTGGTAAATGCACAACCAACAGCCCGTCCGCACGCGTCCTCAGGGACCGCTGCGTCAGCGGGGGCACTCGCCAGCTGCCCAAGTCTCCCACCCCCTCTCCTCGCCACCCAGGCTACTCCGCGCTGGTTTACAAAGCCCCGCCAGAAGCCTGACAGGGCAGCAAGGCCACTGCCAGAGCGCAGCTCTGCCACCGCCAAAGCCCTCCTGAAGACGTGGGGAGGCTGGAAGCCAGCCAGCCTCATGGTGCCAGCCAGCCTCACGGTGCCAGCCCCACGGTGCCAGCCAGCCCCACGGTGCCAGCCCCACGGCGCCAGCCAGCCCCACGGTGCCAGCATCCGCGCACAAGGCCCCCGAGCTGGCAGGGGGGCAGCGTGTGGCCCTGGCTGCCCCCAGCGCTCCGGGCACGCAGGTGGCGGATGGCATCGATCCTGGCTCCGCGAGGGCAGTCGGAGCCGTCCTCCTTCCCCTCGCCGCACCGCTTCTCACCCGGGTGGCAGCCGCGAGCCGCCCGGTGCCTCCGTGACCCGATGGCCCCAGCCCCGTACGCCTGCAGGGGTGGCGCTGCTGCTTGTTCAGAGACAGGCACCGGGCCTTTCTGCCACCCGTGTTGGAGTTACCGCACGTAAATGGAGGCAGCTAAATCCCGAGCAGTGTCAATAAGCCAGTAAAAGCAGCGATTTGGACGCACGCACTAAAGCGAGGGCACAAGATGCCGCAGTGGGCGAGCGGAGCTCCAGCAGAGCCGCTCCCGGCTGGCGGGCGAGCTGGCCCACAGTTCCCAAGGCAACTTGCTCAGCCCCGTCGCATCGGAGCGCTCGGCAGAGCGGCTACGGCCGGGAGAGGAGAGTCCCGCTGAGCGCGCAGGGGCTGGGCTGCGTTGCTGTGGGAACCGCAACCTCGCGCTTGCAGCCCCAGCCGTTGCGCTGCCTTTTCCATTTAACATATTTCTCATCTTGCTGCTACGTCTGAACGGATGCGCTTTGCTGGTGGCTGCCTCACGTGTCCGAAGTCCAGCTCCGCGCAGCCGAGCAGTCCGCACGCCCTGCCCGCGGGCCGCAGCGCAGGCGGCGCAGCCCAGTCTGCCTCGGCGCACCCCCAGACGCTCAGGTCCCAGCCCGCAAAGCCCATCTATAAAACCCATGGCGAGCTCCGGCCCCGGGCACCCCGAGCCCCCTGGCGCGGAGACACGCCTGCGGCAAGGCTCGCTGCCACAAACCGGATTCTTCTCCAGCCACGAACTCTCAGGCTGTTCCCTCTGTCACAGCTCCGGGCCACGTTAGGGCCAGCGCCACGTCTCTGCCCCACACCACACCTTCCCCTCTGGCTGTCACCTCACAGACCGCTTCCAGGGGCAGGGGGCCCGAGAGCCCCAGGTCCTGCCCGTGCCCTGCCTGCGCCGCAGCAGGGTCCCAAGTTTGCCAGGCACCAGGGACGGTCCCAGCCCCGGGGACCAAGACTGGCACAGCATTCACGCCCCCGTGCTGCTGAAGTCCCCCCACCAACACCTGGAAGCGCCACGTCTCTCCGCCAGACGCGAGCGGCGGAGCCATAAACACCTCCTGGGGGCTGCCGGTGTCGCAGCCAGGGCCGGCCCGCGGCGCCGCAGCCCGAGCAGCAGCAGCGTGCGGCTGCAGGAGCGCGGTGCAGACGCGGCCCCGCGGCAGCGCGCCCAGGGCCTGGCAGGCTGGCACCCCCGCAGCGGAGCGCCCTGCGCCCAGGGCGATGCCCCCCCCCGCCTGCTGCTCCGTCATCCCCGCTTCCCAATTATCGGCACAGCTCCCCCCCTCCCCACAAAAGCTCATGCAGTTTGTTGGTGCGTACTTGGCACAGCCGTACTGTACATCATGTTGACAGTAGAAATTACATCCTGAGCTTATGTTTTACGCCGTGCTCTGTCAGAACTCACCGCAGCCCAGTGATCAGGACAAATTGAATAGCATCCCGTCCATGTCAATATTTATTTCATTTTACAAATGCAGGCTGACGCGGGGGAAAGCGGGCAGGGGGAGGGGGAAGACACAGGCAGGCACCAGCACACAAGGATAGCACGGCCCAATACATCGCAGCCCTGCCCCCCCAAGCTGCACTACCTCTGCAGCCCCGGAGCCGGGGCAGAAGCGCCCCGGGAGCCCCGGCACCAGCCCCAGGCCAGGCGTGGAGCTCCCCGTGCCCGCAGCGGTGTCGGAAGGGCTGCCACACCAGTACCGCTCCTCCGGGACGAGCCCTCGTCACCAGCGCGGAGCTCGCCGTCGGCTACGAGAGGCGTGCCCGCGCTCCCCGAGCCCAGCTGGCTCCCGGGCACCCACGCCAGCGGCCTGGACCAGCATCGGGGCTGCCCCGTCTGTCCGGAACGGCCACAGGGCTGCTACAGAAGCTGCTGGGGGGTAAAGCAAGGCGGTGGCACCGCTTGTGCCACCCTTGGGAAGGCAGAGCCGCAGAATGAACCAGGAGCTCCCCCGAGCTCGGTCCTTCTGCTTTCCCATGGGATACCTGCACCCTGAAGGAGACAAGAAAATGGAGGCTGCAGCAGGGACATCGCTGGCCAGAGACGACAGCTCCGTCCTGATGGCCGTGGTCCTGGGCACGGCCCGCATTGCTCAGTCAGCTGCCTGCAGAATGAGTTCAAACTGGGAGTACTGGTTACCCAGCTCCAGCCCCGCCAGCCCGGCAGGACAAGGGAGGAGCAGACACAGCACGGCAGGGGCCGTCCCCGGGGAAGGGCTGCCAGCTCCTTCCAGCACCCGCACGCAGAAGCCCAACCTCGCAGCAGCAAACTGGGAGCTTGCGGACTCCCGTGTGCTCCCCACGGGCAGAGCACGCAATGACAACGGGGCAGGGGACGAGCTGGCGCACGCCTGCATCCCAAGGCCTGCCCTGTTGCTCTGGAGCCGCATCTCTCACCGCAGCCAGGAGGAAGCCGCGCTGGTCCGGCGCCGTTGGCTCCGAGCACAGCGACCGCCCGGGGGGCGGCGAGGAGGGCACAGGGAGACGCAAGAGGCAAGGTTGGAGATGGACGCAGAGCGCAGGCACGGCCTCCTCAGCGGTTTGCAGCGCTGCGTCCAACAGGACCACAGCACCTTTGGAGACGACCCAGCACAGGAGTTGGGTGGACAAAAGCTCCGCAGCGAGCAGCCAGATGCGCCTCGCTGTTGGGGCGGCTCAGCTTCACGCCAGCTCCTTCCCCAAACGCACGAGTTACCTGGAGACTCTCCAAACGGCGGGGCAGACCCCAGCACCAGCCAGGCCCCTCCATTCCCTGCCCCGCACCTGCAGACCCCGACGTGCCTTCAGCCGAGAGCGCAGCGGGTGAGCCCAAAGGGCAGCTCTGTCACCTACCGCACGCAGCAACACCGGCCGAGAGCCAGGGGCTCAGCGCAGGGTCCGGCACCGTCCGCGCGTGCCAGCCGTGGGAGCGGCTGAGGCCACGTGTGAGCACAGCAGCAGCTCTGGGGGCCAGGACAGCTCAGAGGCTGCATCCACAGGGAGCCCACCCATGCACCCACCCACCCACACCTGGGAACGCGGGCGGCGTGGCAGCCCAGCCCAGCCCAGCCCGACCTCGCTGGGAGACGGGGCAGCAGAAATCCCGCGGTTACTCCAACAGCAATTCTTCTCTAGCGCTGCCTACAGCGTGGCACGCAGTGAGCAACCACATCTCCTGCTACACAGAGCTCAAATCCATTTAACGCTCCCCCTTTCTGGGAAAGGAACAGGCTGGCCAGAGCACGCCCCCAGTATCTGTTGTGTGGGGGTAATACCAGCATGGCAAGGCTGCCGCAAAGCATTAAGATGGTTCCTAATCTCCAGGCCTAGGGCTAAGACATGAGCTCAGGCTCTCTGGAGCTCGCTTTCTCTACTGGATATTGTAAGACAAGATGAGGAAAAAATGCCTTTTTTTTTTCTTTTACGAACTTCTCCTCGAAACATAGAGACAAGGGAGGCAGCAATCTTGCTGGACAGAAGATGCTCTCCACCCCAGACTGGGTCACAAGGCGAGTGCATCCTACGCACGCGCCCAGCATCCCACACGCTGCCTCTGCCAAGGCACCACCAACCCCGTGGCCAAGCACCCCCCTCTGCCTCCATAACTTCCCACGGCTCCTTCCTAGCATCCAAGAGGCATTTTACCACCACCCCTTTGGGCTGGACAACAGCATAGTTGGGGCATTCAGCCCTCAGCCCTCCAGGGAGAGCTCTGCAGATTTAAAACACTAGGGACCAACACCACAACCTGCTCCGATTCCCCCCGCACCACGGCAGTATCTGTAGCCACCATAGACACGTGTCTTCGGCTGGGATACGTTAACATGTGCTGCAAATCCTGTAAGGGACATCAGCAAAGGTGTGGGACGCCCACCCACATCACGATGGATTACGGTCATAGCCACTGCACCGCGACCTCCCCTCCCATAGCAGATCACATCGGTGCTGCAGCATTTGAGGCCCGACGTTGGGATAAAATGAAGCTGGGCAACGTGTCGCAATACCGTGGTGCCACAGACGGCGGCTGCAGCCAGGCCCTCACCAGCGCGAGCTGCAGGACCCCCCCTCTGGTGCCAGGGGTTCGGCAGGAGGCACGCTCTCACCCAGCGTCCTTTCCAGAACCTCCACGCGTTTCACCGGTCAAGCGAGGGACGCCGAGCTGGGTGGCACAGAGCATGGCGGCACGTGCCAGTGCTGGAGATAAGCGGCCGAGGGATTCAAAACTGTAGGGACTTTTGAAAGAGGATATTTAAATTACTTTTATTTTTACTTAATGCAGCAAAAGGCCTGTGGAGCCACGGTTACATGAACGTGTCCCCAGTGCAGGTCCGGGCTGCGCAAAGCAATATCCGATAGCAATCTGCCTTTCAGCAAGGCTTCAGCCCTGATCCAGCGCACAGAACGCAGCAGAGAAGGATAAAATCAGGTCCTCTCACTAATGTCACCCCAGCTGCGGCTGTGCCAACGGGGCAGAAAGCCCATTACACTTACTAAAACTTTAGTCATGCTTGTTCGTGGAGTAAATCTCCAGGTTTTCTCTTTCTGTTTCCTCGGAATTACTCGCCCAGCAGGGGACTTCTGCCTCTGCTTTTCTTCTCAGGGAAACCTGCATACAGCCCAGGTAACGTCGCTTTCCCAGAGGAATTTGTACCTACGCCATGCTCAGGACTGTGTGACTAAACAGCCCTTTTCTCCCTTCTTTTTAAGTTGCTTTAAGTTTAATTATTGCCCCCTTTGACGCTGCCTTGAGAAATTCCAACAGGAGAGCGCAGCAACCGCCCGAGCAGGAGCCGCTCGCAGCCTTTTGGCTTCTCACGCGCAGCCACTTTCTGCCGTCAGGCACGGGGAGGATCAGCGTTTGTCAGAGCCCTCACACCAGCGTTGTTTGCAAAGAAGTCTTTTCAAAGTTCAGGAGATTTTTTCCTCCAAATCCTCTTTGGTCCAAGTTTCAAAGAAATTTTAATTGCAAAGAAAATCTCAAAGTCCGCCTTGGGGAAAAGAGTTTTACAGCCATAACGGTCTCGCTCCGCAGCAATTCTTTTCCAAATATGGAATTTTCATGCCTTGTCTACGTGAATACAATACTTTTAATTTGCCTTTAAAAACAATCTCTGAGAGGAGGTAGAAGCAAAGGCATCTTCCTGTGGTCCTGAACGTGGACACGACTCCCTCTGCCCAGGCCTGGCAGAAAGCAGCTCCACGCCACGGAAGAGCAGAAAGCACGGAGCCGCCCCGCGCCCAACGCGCCCGCAGCCAGGCACGGGGACCGAGCAAGCGGCGCCGGCGAGGCCAGCGCTCCCGCAGCCAGCCCCAGGCGCGGAGCCGATGGCCACGGCGCGCAGGAGGCTCTGGCGAGCCCGGCAGAGCAAGCGGCCTCCAGGCCAAACCGCTGTCCCCACGAAAGCTCTGCCTGCGGGCGCCAAGGAGCCGTGCCAGGAAGGTGGGAGAAGCCGCAGCCCCAGAGCGGATCGCCGGCCGCGGCCAGAGCCTGGGAACCGCTCGGCCCCAGAGACAGCAGCCGCTGCCCTGCTGTGCCATTTGCGGTTTCCCCCCCTTCCGAATTTCGCCCTCCAAGCCCTTGAGCGCAGCAGGTCCCTTCCTGCCATGCAGCACGGGGAGCCAAGGGCTTGCACGGCCCATCCGTCACGCACGAGCTCTGCCAGCCCCACGCCGTCCCCCCTGCTCCCCAGACGTTCCCCTTGCCCCCCTCGGGACCCTGCCCGCGACGCCCCGCACCGCTGCCGAGGAGCGGCAGCACAAGGTGCCCCCCTCCTGCCCCGGAGGGGGGGTCCCCCCGGCCTCACGCGTCCCCACGCAGCTCCGGAGGCAGCAGCCTCTCACCCTCAAGGACAACCCAGCACCAGCCGGCGCCGGCCGCTGCCCCCCTCTCTGCCGATTCGGCGCGGGGCTGCAGCCGGGGTATCCAGCAGCTCGGCGTACCCCCCTCCGCCCCGGCGCAGCCGGACACACGGACACCGGCAGGAGCAGAGCATCTGCAGCACCAGCTCCTGCTGCCACCCCACCGGCCCGCGCGTGAGGAGCGCTGGCGTCTCCAACCCAACGGGAGGGCGCCGATGATCCCAAGGGATGATTCCAGTCTCTCTCTCCCTCTCCCGTGAACCCGACAAACTGCCTGAAGCGCTGGCAAAAAAGCAAAACAAAGCACTTGAGCAGTCAGATACGGCAGGGCACGGCGAGCCTTTCCTTGGCAAAGCTGCACGCTGCGGCGCACTGCGCACGCTAGGGCCACCGACTGCTTCAACGGGGAAGGGAATCGTGACATCTGCCTGGCTTCCCGAAGGCTCGTGAACAGAACTGCTAACAGAGGCGGAAGAATCAGAGTCCTCAGCTGCTGAGGGGAGACAAAAAAACCAAGAGGGGAGACACGTAGAAACAACCAAAAAAAAAAAATGCCACCCCATTGCCACAAGCCCAAATCTGATACAAAAACTGAAAGGGAAAAAGCTAACGAGTTCAGTCATGACCTGGCAAAGAATGACAAGGGACCCCACATAGGAAGCAAAATCCATAAATCAGAGGGGATTATCTTAGTCGAGGCTGTTGCAAGAAACGTCTGAAGAACGGGATGAGCCAGGGGACCGGCCAAACAGCACCGGGCAGCCAGTGCCAAACCGGCGCTAACAGGCAGGCGAAGCCGAAAGCCGGCTCCCGAAGGAGACCCTGTCTCCAGCTGGGCAGGAGGACACGGTGACACCGCTGCCCCTCCAATGCCTGCGGCAATGGACACTGGCCCGGCCACCACACGTCCTGCACGCCCTCGCCCCAGGCTCGGCCCCGCGGGCAGAGGGAGCATCCGAGATCCTTTGCCCTCGCAGGCCGAGGGCGAGCGGTGCCGATCGCGGGGACGACGTCCGCAGCCGCCGCAGCATCTGTGTCGCAACGGCTGGGCCGGACAGAGTTCCTCCCGCATGCCAGGGCTTGGAGCAGGGCTTTAATTTTAGGATCTGGATGGATCACCGCATCTGAAAGTCATCCCCTCACCAACCCCCGTACAGAGTCAGAAGTTGCGTTCCTGACACCCTTGCATCTTCTATGCCCCACCACCTCAAGAGGAGCCCGAAATGCTCCCCCCAGCAGGGCAGGGAGCCCCACGAGCCTCCGCCACCAGCACCAGAGCTGATCCCCGTGGCACAGCCCAAGGACGCGCAGGAGCCACCGTCGCTCCCCTCCTTGCCCCCCGCTGCCGCTCCTTTGGGCCTGGAGGCCAGCAGAAGGGACAGGAACGGAAAGGCACGAGCACCAGGCTGCCCAAAGCGGGCGAGCTGATAGCCCAGGTAAGCGGGCATCCGGACGGGAGTTAAAGGAGAGATTAAAACAAAAAACCAAACCACCAAGACATCACAAAATGGAATTCTTACACTTGGACAAACGTGGAAGGGCCTGGGTTCTTTTAAGCAAATGTTTGGCAGAGGCATGAATTATTTATCATTCAATATTGTGTGATTAAATGGAAAATGGAAGTTGTTCACAGCTTGCTTGTCTGTAACAACTTTCCACCTCTAGTGAAAGCCTCCCCAAATTCCTACCGAGAGTAGTGTGTGTGTATGACACCGAGCCAGAAGGGTTCAGAGGAGCTCCCTTCCATTTGCAGCCCAGGGTTCAAGGGCAGGGCTCTGGTTCAGTAAATACCATGGCAGGTACACATTGCTTTCAGGGGGGTCTCATTGCTGCTCACCCTTCTTCCCGATACATTTAATCCTCTGGGCAACTTTGTCCCTGGAACTCTCTCGGTCCTCGTGGCAGGAGACCTCCCACCCCTCCTAGTAATTAGTCTCCTTAATGCCTATTTCAGCTTGATCTCTCATACTTAAGAAAACTGTTACAAGTATTTCCTTATTTTCAGAGGAGCTCATTAAATAAGAATTAGAAACCAGACAGTACAATGGATAAGAAAATTGTTTGTGCAACACCACCCTGCCGAAGTCCGCTGCTCTGCACCTGCACCCCTCAGCCCCCCGGCTGCCAGAGCCGCCCCGGAGCAGCCGGAGCAGCGCGCCCCACGCCGCGCGCGCCGTTCCCCGCCGCCGCAGCCACACCACCCTGCCCAAACACAGGCCTTGCTGGCGCGCGGAAGGGGGCCCAGCCCAAACCCTTCCACTCTCCAGAAGCTCCTGAGCGAAGGCGCTGGGGAGAAAGGAAGGAATCTCAGTGCCGCAGAATTTCAGGAACCTGAAGCTGCGTGCTGCACAGGCTCACCCCCCCGACAGGAAGCAAACGGGCTTTGCTAAGATGCAGCCTTGCTCAGAAAAATCCACCACGGCTGGCAGAAATCCCTGGTAGCCGAGTCTCCTACGCAGGGAGCACGTTTTGGCCAAATCTATTTGAAAGTCTGTGTCTCCGAGAGCAGCACCGAGCTACCGCACACCCCCAGGGACGCCCCAGGCGCCGAGAGCCCTGCGGGGTCCCCCAGACCGCGCTTTGGGCAGGAACAGCCCGGTAACGAGCAGGCGTTCTGCAGAAAGGGCACCAGAGCGGCCTCCGGACGGTCACGCAGGCAGGGACGTGGTGGAAGCAAAGCCCACCCCCCCCCAGAGCCCAGCCAGGAGGAACCGGACGCTCGGCGGGGCGCGGGCGCAGACGGGACCGGTCCCCAAGCCGTCCATCCTCGCAGCTCACCAGCGAGCTGGAGATACAGGCGCTCTCCAGCCTATAACCGACTAAAAGATTACGGCCTCTGTGTAGGCAACTTGCAGGCAACAGCAACAGGCCAGATCTTGCTTTTGATCATGAACGATCATTTGGAATCGTTTGCGCCATCCTACCCCTTCCGTCACCACCAGGAGCTTCTGATGATGCACAGCACTTGGAGTCGCGTCCCCGGGGTCAGACCCCGTCCCGAGCGACACGCGCCACCGCCACCAGCACCACAGCTGGGCGGCCCGCGTGCTGTTCCGCTCCCCCAGAAGCAGGCAGGATTTGCCAGAAGCAGGCAGGGTTTGCCAGAAGCTGCTCGCTGCCTCGCACAGAGCCGCGTACGGTCCGGGTGCCAGCGCCCGACACCCCTGCACGCTGCCAGGCGCCTGGGGGAGCTGCTCAAAGCAGCTATCGGCCCCCAGGGGCTCGCCTGGCAGACTGAGAAGAAACTGGCACGGAGCTCTTGCATCCTCCTGCCCCAAGCCCTTCCTGCACCCGCAGCCCAGCTCCCCCGCCGCAGGGAGGGGCAAACATCGCCAGTTTGTGCCAAATCCATCAGCCAGGTCAGTGCTGGCCAAGCGCCCGTGGCCCTGTCGAGCAGCGCTCACGGATGCTGCCAGGGCAAGCAGCCCAGTGAAGAGGATCTGCATGGAGACAGGGCCCCCCCAAAAAAGCAGAGTGGCCCCTTCTCCCCCTCCTTGCCACAGCCCTGAACAGTTCCTTCCCCCCCCCCCCCGACACACAGCTGGGGGCAGAGGTGCCCCCATATCACAGCTGTGCCAGCAAAAACCAAGCAATGGACAGAAGAGGGCCGAGCCCCCTTTCCCTGGAGGGACCAGTCCCTCAGGAACGGGGCCGAGTCAGGATGGGGACCCCCGGGGACAAGGACAGGGAGAGCCCATCTCCCCCGGGGACCCTGCGCAGCAGAACAGCTACACACGGCCCTGCTGCAGGCAAGGCTCCACGGGAACGCAAACCCAGAAGCCTTTAGCATTCTGCCTGGGAGAAGCAGGTTGTTGGACCCTTCCACACCCGGTAAACTCTGTTCACAAAGAACAAGAAAAAAAGGAAGTAAAAGCCCTAATAAATGCTGGAAGAGCTGGGAGCTCACACCAACTCCCAGCCCAGCCCAGCTCTGGGATAATCTAGGCAATAGTTTATTTTTTCTCTCCAGTATCATTTTCCCAGCTTGATCTCTACTGCCGCAGTATGATGGTTTCACCCCATTAGCCTTGCTTAAAAAAGTGATCCCAGGACTGTGAGTGTTATTGCCCACATAAATCAGGAGGCTTTGAATACGGAGCACCTTTAAATAAACAGCTGATGGAAGTGAAGTTCCGGGATCATTATTAATAGCTTTTCATTTCTGTGGCCGCTGTGCTGTGACATTCTTTCCCAGCAGAAGGCCTCCGCTTCCTACCCCCAGTACATCTGATCCCAGGCGTCCCCCGGTCCCGCGGAACGCCTGTACCTTTGTGTTAATTGCGTAGCCCGTTCCACAGCCCCAGCGCTCAGTAACCCACGGGGGGGGGGGAGCCTGCAGCGCAGGAGCGATGCGGTTTGGAGAGGCATCCCAGCCTCGCTGCCTTCCCCGAGCACAGCAGCGGGACGCGCTGCTCCTCTCGCCTCCCCTTCGAGGAAGGGCAGATCCCAGTTCTCCCAACGCAGCCCAGTAAACGCCAGGACACAGGAGAAGGCCCCGCTCTGTCTGTCCTGGCTGCCCGGGGTGTGCCCTGTGCCGGCCAGCCCCAGGCTGTCCCCACGCTCTCAGCTCCGTCGCACCGCCCACGCCCCCCGCGAGCAGAGCGATGCCCGCCGCTCTCCGCACGGCAAACCACTCCTGGCCCAGCCCGAAGGGAGGCAGACCCTTGGAGAGGCAGCCGCCGCACAGCAACCCCGCCAGCACTTACAGGTCCGGTTCAAAGACTTTATCTGGCCAGATCCAGGTTATTTTTCCCTAGCGTACCTTGTCCAGGGAGAAGCCACTGTCCCCCCCCACCCTCAGCTATTGCGGGCTCTGCCGCGCGCTGCGGGCGGGCGCTTGGCCGCCCAGAGCTCTAAATGCCATGGGCAGACCTAAGGGCAGCGACAGCTAACGCTGGAGGAAGGCAGATCGCCCGTACCCTCTGCGAGGGACCAGACACCTCATCGAGAGGGACCTTGGCCGCCGGCTCCGGGGCCCCCTGCCCCGTCTGGATTCCCTGGACCCTCGTGCCTGAGGACTGGGGCAGAGCTGCTGTGCCAGCAAACAAGATCACCCCCCCAGGTCTGTGGCTCGGAAGAGAGACCAAGCTTCTCCTTTGTGCAGATCCATCAGGAAAGACCCTTCAAAGCCCCGAAGAGGAGGAGATGGTCCTGCTGGCGGCCAGCCCCCATACAGCCACGAAAGTCAGCGCAAGCAAAAAGGCTCCACAGCGGCCAACGGTGCCCAAGAGGCTGACGTAGCCTTTGCAGCTCCCTGCTCTTTCTGCCCTTCACTGCAGAGAGACGAGAACCAAGGGTCCTCCTGCTACATCCCACCCCCCTTCCATTTTACTGCTCTTGAGCAGCGACACCACGTACAGGCCATGCTGCTCCATGAGAACACACGGGGTACGCAAACGCGCCCAAAGAGCCTGTTGCTTCAGTCACCTTTGCTGCGTACGAATCAAAAAGGTCTGCGGCCGGCGGCGAACACCAGGAACAGGCGATGGCTTTCGGCTTTACTGCCCTCTGCTTGCTCTTTCCCAAATCCAGTTCTCAGCAAGGAGATTTGGGACACAAGCACCGACGCAGGCGAGACAAAAGGTTCACCTATGGGAGCGCCAAAGTGGAAGCAAGCATCGGAAAACTGCAGCGTGTGGCTGAACAAAGCTGAGGCACCACTGCAGACGGGGTGCACGTTCCTTGGAGGACTTCCAAGAGGAAAAAACAGAAGTGTTAAATCTCCTGATTTCAGAGCCCTCCCCGAGCTAGAGTCTGAATCGCTGGTATCATGGTGGACTGGCACGGCAGAGCCACGTCCTCCTGACAAATCAACCAGAACATCCCAGGTTTCTGGATGTGATTCTGAAAGCCAGGTATAGTACGAGCCTTCCCTCTGCAAGCAGCTGACCGCTTTGCCAGGTGAAAATAAATAGATTCCTCCTTCAGCCCCTCCAGCGCTGTATCTGCAGAGCATGGACCAGCACCCTGCAGTCAGACAGGACCCTTAAGCACATCATATGCAAAAGGTGTGTGACGAGAAACGCTGCTTCCCAACCACCAGACCTCAGCATCCCATTGAAGCACCAGCTCTCAGCAGAGGCCAAACGTGCAAATTGCAGTTGAAAAAGAACATTTCTGAGAGCTCGAATCACATGAGCACAGCGGACCAGAATGGAATCGCAAGTAGCTTCACTTTAATGTGACCACCAAGCCAAAGGCACAATGAGGAGGGGCCAGACTGGGAGCTCTGGGGGCAACCACTCTGCTCAGCACGAGTGATACAGGGAGATGAATTGGCCAATTCCTCAATCAGGCGTAAGGGTTCAAGGCTTTGGTGTAAAACACCATCAAATGAGCCTGGCACCTTCACTTCTGACATTCCAGGGTGGGCAGCACAGGTCTTATTTCACAGCCTGGCCCTTGGCTCCGCTAGTCCTGGCAACAGCCGGCCCATGAGCATTTCTCTCCAGCACATGGGCTTTAACGGGTCTTGTCTGATGAATCTGCACAGAGCAGGGACCTTGGGGCCTTGACGGTAGGTGCTGATGTTATTATTATCAAAAGGAACAAAGAGGGACATGGTGAAGGAAGAGGCAGCAAAGCAGCCCAGGGAACAAAGGCAGAAGAGAGAGATTACAGCAGCAACAGGGAAGACAGAGAGGGAAGTGGCCAAAGTGCGCGTGAAGGAATAGAGCCAAGAAGAGAGATGCATACACGTGAGCGAGCAGGACCGTGCTGGAACACGTGAGCGTGCGTGCGGGGGGGCACGGAGCCCCACACGGGCAGGGGCAGCCATGTGCAGCTCCCCGTCCTCCCTCGCACGGCTTCAGCAAGGGGCCTTCCCGGGAGCGCCCCGGCGCGCCGGCAGGGCTCCTGTCTGCCAGGCCACCCCATCCAGCACGCAGCCCAGCAGCCACACGGCACTGGTGACAATGGAAGATCTTCACAGCCAAAGCCAAGGGAAAGCAGCCGGCGCTGAGCACCCTCACCAGGAGTGCCCACCCTTTCCCCAAAGCAGTTCCACGCTTGGCAGGGGGAGAACCGGGGGTGCCTCTGTGTTGGTGCGTGCTGCCACTCTCCTGCGCGCAAACACGGCTTTCTGCAGCTTTGTCCCCCCCCCACTGTCCGTCTGCATCCTGCTCGCTCTGTCGCCACGCTGCAGACCCCTGCTCTTCCTCCCCTCATTCCCTGGGCTGTTTCCCTTCCTCCTCCATCTCCACGCTCCTCCCTAGCTCGCTTGATGACGGTCGGGTGGGAGCTCCTGCACAGTGCCCCTACGTCCCCAGCGAGTGCCCGAGCAGGAACAGGTCCATCCAGAGCCCACCGCCCCCAGGCCGAGCCCCCACGTGCACAAGTGCTGAAATCTGAATTGCACGGGCACCCTTCTCCGGCACGCTGCGCTACTCCCCTGCGCAAGGCATCCCCACACCAGCCTCCAGGCCCCCACCGCTCCCAACACCACCGGAGGCAAACATTGAACTGGCTGACGCCAAGCACACCGAAGTCGACTGGGAGCACGGCGATGCCGACAAACACGCTCCTTTGTGTGTGTGTCCCCCCCAAATAACCACCCTTCCCAGGACACTGGGCTGGCCTCGGGCAGCGTTTGGGCATCCAAAGCCAAGCGGTGTCCAGCCAAAAAGCCATTCCCCCCCATGCTGGGCTGGGAGCTGTGCACATCTCTTGCCACCCACCTCTGCCATCAGACCTCACAGTGAACCGACACCGAAAGTCACGCCTGAACATGCAGTCACCGTGATTCAAAACCAGAATCATGAGACACGGCTGCCCCGAGCAGGGCTGGCACCAAACCTTTGAGGGGGTCAGGACGGAGCCAGACACGAGCGCTGCATCCGTCCAGTGCTCAGCCCCCCGTGGTGGGGGGCACCAGAAGCATTAGCTCATGGCACAGCCTTCCTAATCTTGGTGCACAGACACAGACAGCCCTCGCACACAAAAACATAGCAGCTTATCAAATGCTTCATGCACCAGCTAGAAAAGGAGAAAGAAAAACTGCCATTGCTATTTCTAAATATACTTGGGAGGCACCAGATAGCACAGTGATGGACTAGATATAAAAAAGACAGAGATGAATCTCCATACCAGCCTTTGATGGCTCACAAGGGAAACACACGTGCTGCCTTGTGGAAGCCAGGACCAGACATTGCGTCCTACCTCTGCCTAAGCCCAGCTCAGCCGCGGTTTAAAGAAACGGCCTTCCAGCCTGGTGCTTCCTGGTCCCTCCCTCTCATTTCTGCTTCACAGCAGACCGTTTTTCACAACCAAGGCAGTGCTTGGTACAAGCAACGCAGACTCATCCGCAGGAGTTGGGGGACAGCCTAAGGTTTGGAAAAGGCCGCCCTAGAAGTGCCAAACCTGACCGGACCCCGTGACCAGGAACCGAAGGGAGATGCTCAGCAGCAGCCACAGCCCCCCGAGAGCGGTTGCCCTCAGACCCGGCCCTGCCAGCTCCCCCCTGCGATGGGCCGAGCCCAGCCCTGCGCCGGGACGGGACGCTTGCTCTCCCGCACCCGGCTGTGTCCCTCTGGCTCCGCAGGAGCAAGCGCGCCCGGCAGCGCCGCGGCAGCAGCACCGCTCTGCCATCAGACCACGGGTCCCGCTGCGTGCCCAGCTCCAACGGGGGCTCTCCAGCAAAGGGCACCGGGCACGTTCCTACAGCGCAGGACCCCAGAGGGGCTTGCAGCAAAAGGCGTTTAAGGGTCCCCGTGTTGGGTCTGGCTGGGATGGAGTTAATTTGCCTCACAGCATCTCATACGGTGCTGTGGGTTTTGTGACCAAAACAACGCTGATAATGTTTTAGCTGTTGCTGAAAGGTGTTTGCACAGCATCAAGGCTGCCTCTGTTTCTCACTCTCCCCCCTCCCACAAATAGGCTGGGATGCACAAGAGGTTAGGAGGGGACACAACCAGGCGGACGACCCAAACTAACCCCATGCCA
>BOSO01000558.1:165477-182062 GCA_018403395.1 Gorsachius goisagi
TGACCTTGTTTCAGTAGTCTGCCCTGGGTATGAGATCACCGTATCGTATTATAAAGTGTTGATGCACCAAAAAGCAATTGGCTTTTTTTTTTTGAGGCAGGAACAAAGCCAGCTCTTCCTACCTATGAAACACCACACACTTTTTCTTTCACAAGCCCACTGTATTTCAACATTGTATTATTCAGCAATCAGCATTTCCTACAGAGACCAAGCCTCGCTTGCTCTGCCCCACCTCACTGGAGCAGAGAGGTGTACGCAACGCCAAAGTCAGTCCAGAAGCTGGACCAGCTTATTCAGATTTTAGCGTGCTCTACGCTGTGCTGCACTCCTGGTACTGTCAACATTTTCAGGGATTTCATCAATGAGCAGCAGAACCACCCTTCGGCCTCGAACACAAACAAATGCAGATCAGTACAGGAAAACCATTTCAGACCCTTGGTTCCATTTCCTCCTGCTATGTGATACCCAAAACCAGAGAAGCAATTTATTTTCAGCATTTGAAAACTGATGTACCAGGATCATGATCTCCAACCCTGATAACTGTTTGCTGCAAATACTCCCCACCCAGCGCTCATGAAAGAGGTGGAGAGCATCCACCAGTCTCAGAACGGAAAACCTGGCAAAGCCTGGGCTCTGAGCTGGGCACACAAGTGCAGAGACTGCAGGCTTCAGCCATTCTCTGACCAGGAGGTACTCTGAAGAGGTAGAAACAGGTCCCAAAGGAACAGGCATCATCAGATTTCCTTGTGGAAGGCTATGGTATTGGTTGTGGTTGCAACACATGGTATTTTAACACCATAGTACCATCCTAGTAGCTGGGACAGGGAGGCACATCTCCCCATTTATTTCTGCAGGCCACACAAGCAAGCTCTGGAGAACCACAGCTCTGGTGGAGCCACCCTTCTCTGCCCTCTCGGGTCCAAAGGCTTCCCTGAGATGCACTGCACTGCCTTACAAAGTTAGGTCTGAACTCTGAGCCTGCCTCTCCTTGCTGCTGTCTACACCACCATCCCTGTAACTGGTCTTGTTCATGCACAAAATGAGCTTAGAAGAAAAGACAACACAGATCTCCCCAGATTGCAAGGGGTGTTACAGCTGTCAGAAATCAAACAAAAAAGAGAACAGAGGCATCTACCGCATCCCTCCTTCCCCTGGCAGAACCTAAAGCAACCGCAGGAGCCACAGGGTGCGCTCCCAGGACGCTCAGCAAGGCGCACGCGGTGCTGGCGGCTCCGGGCCTGGACGAGGAGCAGGAGTAGGAGACGTGGCTGCAGCGCTTGCTCCCAGAAGGCCTGTGCACAGCCATTTGGGAACCACATTGTAAATGAGGGAAGTGCTAGTTTTAGCACAGTTATTTTTAGTTTGTTGTTAGAAAATTCTGGCTCTAAAGAGAGATGTTACCCTGCCTACTAAAAGGACTCTGGCAGGACTCCTCAGGCATCTCGGCTGCACGTTCACACGCGTCCCTGAGCAAAGCCCCCGGGGCAACCAGCATGAAGGGCTCCGCTCTCAGTAAGAAAAACGGGGAGACTGCTCTTTGGGAGGAAGGAGCCCGAAGAGGATGTTTTAAGAAACCACCGGTTTAAAAAAGAGCTGCAGCTCTTGAAGCACCCGAGCACGTTAACTGAAGGGCGTGCTGAAACCCTGCTGCTGCCAGAGCCGGCGCTGGAGGCCCGGGCACCCCAGGCTGAGCGCCCCGGCAGCGATGCCCAAAGGGGCACGGAACCTCCGGCTCCACCCGCCCCGCAGCCCCGCGGCGACCCAGCGGTCCCGGGGCGGCCGGGGCCAGGGCCGAGCCCGCACTCACCGGCGGGGAGCGCCAGCCGCAGCCCCGCCGAGCGCCGGCAAAGTTTGCGGCGCGGCGAGGGACGGAGAAGTTGGGCTCCCCCGCCGCGCCCCGCCGCGCCCCGCCGCCCGCGCCCGCTCTTACCTGGGGCGGCGGCCGCGGGGGCCCCCCCGGGCGGGGCGCTCGGCCTCCCGCGGCATCCTGCGCGGCGCCCGGCGCGGAGCGGAGCCCCGGCAGCCGGGCGGGGAGCGGAGCCGAGCGGAGCCCCGGCAGCCGGGCGGGGAGCGGAGCCGAGCGGAGCCCCGGCAGCCGAGCGAAGCGCAGCCCCAGCAGCCGGGCACGGCACGGAGCGGAGCCGAGCGCAGCCCCGGCAGCCGGGCAGGGAGCGGAGCCCCCGCAGCCGGGCAGGGAGCGGAGCGCAGCCCCGTCGCGGCGGGCGAGCGGCGCCGGCTGCTGGCCCCGGGCGGGCGGGGCGCGGGCGGCGGGTGCGCGGCTGGGGCTGCATGTGCGGCGAGAGCCGCCTGCCGCCCCCTCGCTCCCTCCGCTCCCTTCCTTCCCTCCTTCCCCGCCAGCCCAGCCCAGCCCAGCCCAGCCTCTGCTGGAGACTCTGAGAATGCAGCGCCGGGTCCCCGCCCGGGACCGGCCCCGGGCAGCCGGGGCTGCGGGGACCGGCCCTGGCGACCGCACGGCGGGGACCGGCCCGCTCCATGCCGCGGGACCCGGCTGCGGGGCCTCCCCCCCCCGCCCCGACCCCCGGGACCCGCCCGGCCCTGGGGACAGTTGCCCCCCGCAACGCGGGCCCTCGGTGCCCCCGCCCCCGGCAGCCGCCGCTGACCGCAGCGCGGGGTCCCCCGCAGGTCCCCGGGCAGGGCCACCCCGCAGGTAGGGGGCGAGCCGCCGTGCTGGGGGCGGGGGGCCCGGCCCCTCTGAGCACCAGCGCCACCACCAGGCGGTGCCCGGGGCTGAGAACGCCCGAACTCTGTGCATGGGAGCGCAGCACCGGGCCGGGGGGCCGGGGCGTCCAGCGGGTCAGGGAGACCCCAGCCCAGCCCAGCCCTTCCCCAGCCCTTGAGCAGGGCCTGATCTCGATGGCCCGGTGGCATCTCGGCAGGGGCAGGGGTAGGGGCTCCGGGCATATGACGGGTGGGCTCTGGGCACCGCAGGGGCTGGGGCTGGCAGACCCCTTCCTGACGTGCACCTGGGTGGCCATGGCCTGCTTGGAGCCACAGCGGGCACCATCCAGGCTCAGCAGCGCGCTGGGCTCGCAGGGCAAGGGGCGGCTGCGCAGCTTGCTGCCTGCAGTAGAGAGTCGCCACCAGCAGGATCCACGGCACTGTGCCCTGCCTACAGACCACCCACGGGCACGATCAGGGCAGGGGGGCGGTGGGAGAGGGGAGAAGCTCAAGTCTGGTGAGGCTGCAGTATCATTTTGGGACAGATAAATCTGATCATGCAAGACAGGGTTTAGCCACAATTCAGGCAAACAGCCCCCAGTGGGACATTTTCCAGTCTCCATGGTCCGGGGTCTCACATCTTACCTGGAGAAAATGCTCTCCTACTTCCACAGCAGTCTCTGGTATTGGGCCATGGAGTTTGGCCCTGGAAGGAATGCCAGGGAACTCCAGAGAAGGGAATGCCCCATTGCTCCATGTGTGCAGCGCCTTGCACAAGGCAGACAGATCCTCAGTTTGGCCAATATGGGCCAAGAAACAGTGGCCCCAGCACTAGCTGGGTATGGTGCTTCCTGCACAGGTCGGCGAGAGGTGGAGGGAAAGCAAAAGAGAGCGGTTTATAGTCACAGCATGAATCCAGTGACCCCTCCTTTCCAGGGCCAAGAGACGAGCAGGGCACAGAGCCAGCAGCAGGCTCAGGCCGCTGCCCTCCACCTTTGCACTGGCTGGCACAAGGCTTCCCATCCTCATACCGCTGCATGACTCCCACCCTCAAAGGCCAATGGGGCCCTGAAGAAGACCTAGGAGATGCTCCATACCGGCCCCTTCAGACACAGAAGCATCTAGAAATATCCTCAGCCCCAGTGTGAGAGTGAGGAACCTCCCAGCTGCAAGCACTGCTGCCAAAGTCGATCCCACTTGTGCCTGATGCTCTTGTAGGGAAAGGAGCAGAGCCCGGAGCACAGCGGCTCCACCACTAACGCTGCCTGCAAGCAGAGACCTTGCTCAGTGCCAGTCTGGCCCTCGGGCAGCTGCTCGGCTCCTGTGCCAGCATTGACACAGGCGCTGGGGACACCCAGATCCTTTCCCTGGGACAGCCAAGAGACTGCGGTGGCAGTGCGGATGGAGCTGAGCCCACCTGGCAGAAAGCTGGTGTGACTCTGGATGGAGACAGTTCCAGCACTTGTCGGTAATTGTGGTGCCCCTTTCCAATCTGTTTTTGCTAAGAGCCCCTTACCCTGGAGCCAGGGAAGGTTTGTCTCTCTTGCCATCACCCCCTCCCCCGTGTCACACATGCTCCATGCCTGATCCGGTTGAGGATGCCCCTGCTCATTGCAGCAGGGACTGGACTAGATGACCTTTAAAGGTCCCTTCCAGCCCAAACTATTCCATGATTCCGTGGTTCTATACCCTCATGCCGCTGCCCTGCAAGGTGCTGATAAGGCCAGCCAGGCCGGCCCCAGCACAGGTCCCAGGCGAGCCCCAGAGAGCCCTGTGACAAGGCACGTTATGGCAGGCCCGTCATGAGACCTGGAATCAGGAATGCTTCAGAGTGTGTCCTGGTCAGGTGGTAGCGCAGGAGCCGCCCCGTGCGCTGAGGGGAAGGGATGGCGGAGATGCAAAGCAAGAGGACAAAGACCACCCGTGCCATGGTGACTCCCTTTGGGATCCCCACACGTGCGAACACTGAACGCAGCCCCCACAGCTCCGTCCCGCAGCCTCTCAAAAGCTGATGCGTTGCTTTCATGTCATGGCTCGTATCCTCAGTGGCAGAAGGATGGAGGGGTTATCCTTTGACTTTGCTGCCATCCCCTTTATCTCCATGGGAATTTAGTCCTCATCTGACTTCTCCTTTCCTCTCATTCCCATCATTGCTTTATCCCAGTATTCAAATGGCTCTTTTGTGTTTCTTAGTTCTCCTCTACCCGCAGCACTCTTCCCTTACTCTGATATACTCTCCCCATCTCATTGAACTCCAGGCCCCTTTGC
Organism: Gorsachius goisagi; assembly: GCA_018403395.1. Classification (NCBI taxonomy): domain Eukaryota; kingdom Metazoa; phylum Chordata; class Aves; order Pelecaniformes; family Ardeidae; genus Gorsachius; species Gorsachius goisagi. Next base: position 170,425 of record BOSO01000558.1, read on the forward strand.
TTTATTCTCTCCCTATCTCTCCCTTTCTTTCTGCTAGTGACTTGTTCCTTTTCTTGTTTTGATTTGTCTTCTCTGCTCTGTCCCTTTCACTCATCTATTATCCTTATCTCTCTTTGCTCCTTCCTCTTCCTTTTTCCCCGTCTTTGCAATCCCTCCTCACCCCACCCCCACCCCCCCGGCTTTTGTCTGTAAGGAGTTGTAAGTTAAAAGCTCTTCCTACTTGATCCAGAACAGCTTTCCCTGGTGCTTTCATCTCCACGAAACATTTGTAAAACTGCTCAGACTGAAGAGCCATGACATGAACAACTGAAGAAATACCAGAAAGAAACAGGACTCCCGACATAGGACGGAAATTTGCCTTCTCCAGGAAAATCTCCCTGGTTCCCCAGCACTGAGGTTCTCCCTCCACAGTTCCATAAACACAACATAAAAACTGTTTACCAAGATTTCCTCTTCCTGGCCTCCTCATCCTCCCTGGGGAGTTTGGGTGCTGGGAGGGGCAGACAGAGGGGTGCCCGAGAGCTCCCTGTTGCTTCCCTCCAAAAAGCAGCCGTGACCCCCGCCTGCTCTCCCTCCCCCCCCAGCAGCTCCCAGGTTTGTCACCCCTGCTGTATCGCAAACTGCTGGCCAGAGGGAAGAGCTGGCCGCACCGGGAAAGATGCTCTGGCTCCTGTCCAGTCCTGCTCCCTGCCCCTCCTTCATGCAAAGATGGCAGGGACCTGGCAAGCGCTCCTGGGGGGGGTGTCACCACCCCCTCTCAGCTCCCAAAGGAGTTCTTCCCCTCCGCTTTCTCGTGCTGTCTGGGCAGGGTCCAGCCCTGGGGCAGAGCGGCTGCAGACGGCGACTTCAGGGAAATTTAGGGAAGTGCTTGGGCCACTGCTTTCGTGGTGCTTCTGTGCAGCCTGGGCTTTGCAGGGTTCATGTGTGAGCACGGATGCGTGGTCGATCTCACCTGTGACCAGTGGCAGGGAATTCCGGAGTTACCAGCCCTGGTCTGTGCTGCGTCATGTGGAGCGAGCCAAAGCGCTATCTGCTCACGCGGAAATTTGTTGCTGGGAAGCCCATGAATCCTGGCTATTCTCACAACTCTACAAGAGATTAATCTTGCTAAATCCTCCTCCTTCTTCCTTATTGGAGAAACAGATTCAGCACAGGACAAGCTCCGTGACTCACCTCTCTGTTGGCAGAGCCAGCGCCCATTAATCTAGCTCCCTGTCTGATGTCCACGTTTGGCTGGCAGGCAATCCATCTCCAGTCCAGCGCTCTGCCCAGGACCCAGCTCCCGTCAGTCAAGAGCCCGCCCAGCGCTGGGCGCCCCGCAGGGCTTCTCCCTGGCGGGACAGGGCCAGTCTGCAGCCCACTGCCCAGGGTGACAGCAGGGGACAGGACCTGGGATGGATGGGTGCTTGCTGGGCACAGCAGTGTCTGGCTGCAGTGGTGGCTGGGCTCAGCCCCCGCCGAGCAGACCCATGTTCACGCTCTGACCTCACCCCGCCTCAGCTCCGCAGAACAGAGCTCCGCGTACCGCAGCCTCGCTCCTCATGGGGCGCGGGGTTCAGTCTGCTGCCCTCCGAGTGCACCTGAAAGGGGCTGAACCCTGGGGGTTCGGACGGGCAGAGGGGGCTCTGCTCCCAGTAGCTCCATCGCAGGAGGCCGTGAAGGCTGCATGGAAGCAACTGCCCCTGCCAGGCTCCCTGCAGAGGATCCCTGGGCGGCCACATTTGCTCCTGCTGTGCTGAGCAGCCACCTCCTGCAGGCGGCATGTCCTTGCTTGGTGTTGCCTGTCTCCTGGTGGCTGCAATGTGGGATGCCACATCACATGCCCAGATTGCCTCCTGCCTTTTCCTGGATGCTGCTCTGACACAGGTCTAGGAAGGTCCCCACAAGCTGGTGGCACCACGTGACTTTCTTCATACCCCGCAGCTAGGGGAGAGGCCTCTGCACCCCCCGAAAGGCCAGCATTGTGGTTCCTGTTGGAGAGAGGGGCAAGAGCTGGAGGCAGCAGTGCTGAACTCACACAGGTCCTGCGGGGTCAGGGCCGCTCCGTAACGCGGCACAGACCGTGCCCACGCAAAGCCGGAGCGTGGCCGGGAGGGGCACAGCCCAGCGCTGCCCTCGGTTTGCCAGGCACACACGGGCCAACCCCCCCGTCTGTTGCCCAGAGCCATTCCTCACGTGCCACCCACTCCCTCCTTCCAGCCAAGCGGCCCTCCCTCGCTGAGCCTCTTTGGGGCTGCTCTGGGTCTTTCCCTGGGAGCGTTCCCACTGTCCCACACGTTTAGGCGCTGCCTGTCACTAGAGCCTGGCAGCTCCCCCCATCTTTATTCTCCCCAAGTACTGTGTCATTTGCAGACTCCACGGTGTCAGCCTTGTGATTAGATTCCAATGCCTTTATGAATAATTTGTTGCGCAATTATAAAGCAAATATTTAATTGAACTTTATGTAAAATTGCTTCTGCTTCTGAGCATTGAACCACTGGTTTGGGATAGGGCCTCACGTGACCATTTGAGGCCCCAGGAGCCCCCCGAGGATGCTAGCAGCAAACCATCAGACCCTTCTGCAGCAGCCCGTGGCCCGCACCTGGGGAGCTGGCCCCGGCCACCGTGGAGGGCAGCGCTAGGGGGTGGCTCTGCTCTGGCCCCAGAGGCTCCGCAGATGCACCGGCTGCAGGATCGCGGCTCCTGTGCCTTCGGAGCATGCCCTGGGCACTAGCAGGAGAACGGCTTCCTCAGCTGAGCCCCCGAACGAAACCAGGCGGAGCGTTCCCAGTGTGACCAGTGCTGTCCTGGAAGAGCCCAGGATGAGGCATGTCGCTGTAGAAACCATCTTTCTGACAAGCTGTTGGCAGTCACTTTTCAGCCCTGGAATAAGGACAGACACAAAGACACTGGCTTTCCTTCTTTCCAGTCCTTTTCCTTCCAGGACAAGACTGGAGCGTGCAGATGGGAAACCTGCACAGCAGCTGACTCTAAAGGAGGGAACACCTCTGTTCACTGGCCGTGTCTCAACAACACAGGGCACCAGTCTGAACTGGTAACACGGCCTTGGCACCAGCGTGCCCATCCCAGGAGAGGCCCCTCAGCACACCCAGCGGTCTGTGCAGGAATACTCCGTGCACAACGACATCACCTGCAGGCTCAGCTGGAAGAGTTGGAATGGAGGGGGTCTGGGCACGCCTCAGATTGGCCATGGCATCGCCTCTGTAGGGAAAAACATCTGTATCAGCAAAGCCAACAGAACCGGACAAAATCCTGATTTGCTATGGTCTGCAAAAGAGGCTGAAGTGCCTATTTCCAGTGAGGCGAATCTGAAATGGAAAGAGGAAAACGAGTGCATTGAAGAGATCAGAAGCTCCTTCTCAAGCGCGTATCTGGTGCAGGTAATTGCCAACTGACCTGGAGGGGCTCTTGAAATCGATCTCATGCAGCCAATTCTGCTGCTCGGTGACCCCGGGGCTGGGGACAGGCGTGCGCATGCAGGACCCCAGCTGAGAGACCGGCACGGCTGGAGGGGCTGCTGCGCAGTGCTGGGGCTATCGAGGGAAAACGCAGGGCCTGGGGCTGCAGAGGAAGGTGACAGCAGCCGGCGTGGTACCCACCCCCATGGGTGTCCTAAGCCTAGCCAGAGCGCGTACGGCTGGAAGAAAGGGACTGGTTTTGCTGTTGGAGGCTGGAAACTTGCCCTCGCGTGGGGGGGAAGGAGGGCTTGGAGCCCAGCCTGGGGTGGCTGTGCCGGCACGCTGGGGAGGGATGGACGGGCAGTCTGCTCAGATGCTCTGGATGTGGACCACGAGGTGGGAGGTGGAGGCCCTGCTCCGGTGCTGGAGGGTGCAGAAATGCAACGTAGCGTGCCGACGGGAGTGTGTGCTTACCAGTTTCTCTGCACAGCCCATAGTAAAGAACAGCAGCTCCCTGTGGCTGGGGATATCCCCTTCCCCAGCAGCACCTCTGTGCCCCTCAGCTCAGCTGGGGCAGCCCCTTCGCTCAGCTCCTGCTTTTATGGCTGCAGATGAAGCAGCACGACTTACCCTTTGGCTCCCAGCCGCACGCGCCCCGCTGCCGGCTCACCCCAGGACCAGGCCCATTAGCTGTTGCCTCTGGCAGCTCCCCTTGCTCCCCAGCGCTCGCTGCTTTTCACTCACAGGAGTTAAAGGTTCCTTTCAAGATGCACCTTTCTGCCTCCTCTGCAATCCAGGCATTTCTTTAATAAATAGCATTTGTACTGGCTCTGTGATGTCTATTTGGCTTCGAGCTTTCATCTCCACTGCTGGTTGTGCCCAGCGTGAAATGCTGCCACTCAACCTATAAAAATTAATGGTTGGGGCAGTTATTTGTAGCATTCAGCATTTGCCTTGCTGGCCCAGCCCCAGATTGTGGCCTGAGGAAAGCCCAATGGCGAGTGTTTGGCTCTGCTGGTGGGCAGGCAGGCAGGCAGGCAGTGTGACCGAGAGGGGAGGATGAGCCCCTGCTGCGGGCCGTGCTCGCACGATTCCCTTCTGTCAGTGGCACAGACACTCACTCCACGTTGTTTACTCCCAGGACCTGCAGCTGGAGGCCCAGCTCATCACCCAGGCGTTGCAAGAGAGTGAGTAACTGAAGCTATGCCCTGGGTATGCAACACAACAAACCAGAGCAAAGAAAATGGAGGAAAGGCAGAGGCTCGGGCTATCGGCTCTGGGCTGCATCCAAGGGTCCCAGGTAGGTGGAAAGCTGAGGAGAGGGCTAACTGGCAGGAGGAGCATGATACAACCTCCTCCTGTCCTTCTCTCCCTAGTAAACACCCGTGCACGCACGCTCGCTCTCACACGCACGCTGCTGCGACCCTGACACCAGCCGAGAGCAGAGCGAAACAGGGCTCAGAGCAACCATCACCTTTCCACAACAACGGTCGGAGAGCTGTGGTGCAGTGAAAGCCACAGTCTGGCTGCCCGAGGCCGTGGAGACAACGTAAGCTGGAAAAGAGTTTTTTATTTCTGGGTGGTCGTTGGACTCACATCCCAGAAAGGCAGAGCGATCGGGCGGCTGCGCCCAGCATGCTGAAGGATATGCGCTCTGGATTGGGAAGACGACCACAAAGTGGTTGGAGGGACCAGCAAAGCCCTCCTACACCAGAGGGAAAGGAAGCCCTACCCGGTGCCTGCAGCTGGAAGGTGCAGCATCAGACCCAGCTCTGCTTGCCTCCGTCATGCCCAGGCCCCTCTGACTCAGATCCTGCTCAGCCACCCCCACTGTCAGAGCCACTGCTGCTGACAGACCAGGTATGTGCAGATCCAGTCAAGGCCCTGGCTTCCCTCATGCCCCGGCAGCCCCTGATGACCTGAGCTCTCTCTAAAGTTGCGCTTCCCTCGCGCCGTTGATTGCTCCGCTGTTGCCGGTGGCAGGCTTCTCTGCCTGCAGGATGAGCTGCTACAGCCTCACGGCTGCAAGAAGCTGAACCACCCAAAAGACCTGTTGCAAGTGCATCATGTTGAGCTCCTCTGCTCGCTCAATTACCAGGATCCGGAGAGCGAGCCTAACTTCCTAAAAATGTTCCTATTTCCAAACTGTGCCGTTGTGTCTTCCCTACTACTTTTCAAATGGCACAAATGGGTATTTTTAGAACAGAGTCAAACATCGTCCACCACGCCCTTTGGGCACGTAACTTAAGCATTCACCTGCTGAGCTGTTGTATGTCCTTCTCCCATGGATGCTGTCCTGCTACGCTGCTTTGACCCTGTCTTTGTCGTGAAGCCATCTGTGGCATAGAGCCGTAGGATGGCAGCTCTTGACTGGGTGCTGCAGGGTACCGCTCCCCAGGGCAACGGCTGTGAGGTGCTCTTAGCGGCCGACAGCCCTCCACAGCCACGTCTGTGACGGCAGATTCTATGAACAGACATTCTGAATCACATTTTGCAGGCTGTGGTTTAGGGTCACATTTGTTGTAACTTGGAGTTTTCTGGGAAATACTCCGACTTTCTGCAGGTTCTCCATATCCATTGCCAGTGATGGTTTCTCCTCCTCAGTGGGTGCTCTTCCGGGTGGGCAGAGGAGTCCTTTTGCCCAGCAGATGTCTGCTCTTGCAGCTTCTGGCTCTTGTACAGACACTTGCTTTTCCTTTTACACGGTATGCAGAATTCCGCAGATTAGTCTGTGTTCACAGTTCTCACAGATCCTCAGCTCCAAGGTTTTACTGCAGGTCTTTAATTCTGTCACGTATTGATCGACTGTTTCTGCTTGCATGAAAAGGATTGGGAATGTTAAAATGATTCATTGTTTTGTGGGGTACACAGCCACATTTTGTCATGTTTACATTTTCTCTTACACATTCCTTTCCTCCTCCCACCCGAGGCACAGAGACTGGGGCTTTTGTGTTAGTGCACTAATTGCTGTTCAGTGGATCTCAAACTGCCTGACAGTTTCCGTTCTCTCCTGCATCCCAGCAGGGAAGGATTTAACGCTGGACCATCTGATATGCTTGTTAGTTCTTCCAAGAACTCCTGGAAACCACCAAAGTTCATACTTAAGTTTTGTCAGAGCCACCTTGCAAAGAGCAGTGTACGCGTGAAGAAAAGATTGCCCCCATGGGGGCTGCCGCCGAACCGGCCCCGACAAAAGCGGCTCAGCTTTGTGAACAGTGAATCACAGGGGGGTACAAATAATTTCCCAGGGTATCTTCCTGTGCCCCCATCCCCAGAACCAGCAACACTTGACGTTGTGCAAGCACAGGGAGCAGCGATGGCAGCGCGCCCCCAGGGACGGGGAAGGGACGTCTCGTCTGCTTCTGGACGCCGGGGAGTGCGGTGCCCCCGGGAGAGTCACGCAGCGGCGTGCTCTGCTCTCAGCAAAGATGAGCAAGCCAGCCAAAAGCTCTGCGTTGCCATTGCTCAGCACACGGCGAGTCCATCCTGTCCTTCCCCAGCAGTATCTGGAGTCAACAGGCTGGTGACCCTAGAGGCACCTCCTCCCACCCAGCTAGCCCCCAAGTCAGCTCTCCTGCAGGTCATGCTCGCCCATTGCCTTCCTCGCTATGTTTCAGGGCTGCCGAGCCACACGTGCTGGTTTGGCGTTTAACCCCTGCTGGCCCTGGGCTGGCAAGCAAGGCCCTGCGTCCCTCACACGGGCACGGTGCCCTGGCTCCATCCGTGGTGCACGCAGCCGTTGCCCAGGGCTGGTGCTGGGGAGCTGACTCCTCGCGGAGCAGCAGCCTGTAAGGGCCGCTGGGCGAAAACGAGCCCATTGCCCCCGTGGTGCCCTGGGAGCCTCGGCCTCCAGGCTGCCAGGATCTGGAAGGCCGTGCCCGAGAAGGGCCACTGCAGTGTTCAGAGTGTGGCTGCTTAGGGAACCCTTGAAATTGCCTTTGGAGCAACAGCAGCAGCCTGCACCGTGGCCCTGGGGCAGGGATGAGGCGCAGGCTACACATGCCACTTCCTCTCTTAAACTTCAAACGCGCCATCAGACCTAAATTATTCACTTGTAATCCCTGGAGCTGGCAGCAGCTCGGAGAGGATCCAGCTCAGGTGATAAGAAGGAAGAAAGAAAAAAAAAAAAAGAACCCATTAAATTTAAAAACCTCTGAGAGTCATAAAATGTAAAAATATATTCAGGACAGGAGCCAGGCCAGGATGGGAAAGCTGGGTGCAAGCAGGGTCTGACACCGGCAGCTCGCTGAGAATAAAGGGGTACCATGAAAGATGAGGGAACCTGAGGCTGAGAAGGCTGGTGGGGCTTGGTGGCCCTGGGTGCTCAGCTCCATTTTCTGTTCTGACTCCTCACGGTCCTTTGTCCTCTCGCTGTGGTGTGGACGGGGTGAGAACAGAGCTGGGAACGCCCGCAGAGGGAGCGGAGCTGTGCCAAGCCTGTCCCACCCAGAGCAAGAGCCGAGCCTTGCTCTCCGAGGTGGCGCCCAGGGGACTGTCCTCTCCCTCCCCGCAGCCAGGCTGCTGGCTCAGTCTCCCCAAAGAAGGTGCTGGGCATCCCCAAAGCCAAGGTGTGGAGCAGCAGCGTCATGGTGCCAGCAGCACCCGGCAGCCCAAGGTGACAGGGACACGACCAAGATGCCCAGAACTGCCTTGGCTCCTGCAGCATACCTGCAAAGCTCGTGTTCGCTGGGATCTAACGCAGTTACAACGCTAACCAAACCCAGGGAGCAGCTCCTGGCAAGGCACGGGCTGCAGAGCGCTGGAATGGAAAGCATTCAAAATGTCTTGCTTCATCAGCCTGCCTGCCCCCGCGCCCACCAGCTTCGGTCTGCTCCTGCAGCGAGTGCTCCATCCCCTCTGAAACAAACTGCATTGATCGGGGAGAAACACTCCCATTCCAGGCCTGGAGCCACGTCCTGGCACAGCTCCCCGGGAGCCGCACTCCTCCCCATCTGCCAGGGACAGGGCAAGCAGCTGGCACCCAAGGGCCCCGCGGCTTTGCCCCGTGCCACGCGGGAGCGCCGGCGGGCAGTGGCCCAGCGGCAGCCCAGCGCAGCCTCCGCAGCACGGCCAGCCCAAGCCCCACATCGCTGCCTCGGGCTGGGTTACGCAAAAGCAAGAGGGTCTGACAAGAGGGTGGTGGGCGCCCGCTAGCTCGGCCCTCCCCAGGAGCACCGGGGATAGCTTCAGGAGGCACGGGAGAGATGCCGGTGTCCCAGCTCAGTCCCGGTGGCTCTGCAGCCGCAGCGTCACACCACCACGGGGAAGGTGTTCAGCCCGAGCTCCGTCCAGGCAGGCAGGCAGCGCTGCCCTCCCCTTCACCTGCTGGCACTGGCACATGGCAAACGGCCGCGGGGAGGACGGACAGAGAGCAGCAGAGCGGACACCAGCCACATCTGCCGGCATCTCCCAGGCGTCCGGTGCGCTGGCAGAGCTCCGCAGGGCAGCAGGGGGGGGCTCAGAGAGGACAGCGCCCCACAGCAGCTGGGAGAAGTGGTGGCTTTAGCCTCAAGGGCCTTGTGCATCCTCTTGTTGCAGCCCACCAGCTCTCCATCCCCAGTGCTCTGGACCCAGACCCAGGCTGAGCTTTGTGTTCCCAGCCTCTTGCAGCACAGCTCAAGCTGCCTGAGCCCGCTCAAATCCCAGGGCTCCAAATCCGCTCCCATCTGCGTACCTGAGATGAGAAAAGGGGCTGCTGGCACTGCCAGGGTGGCACCAACCTGCCTTGGGGGGGCAGGCTGAGAGCGCTGCGCCCCACACTCTGCAGTCGGAGCAAGCTGCACCTCCCGCCTTGGCTGCAGCTCCCGGCGAAGGCTGCCCGGCACCTGCGGGGAGCACGGATCCTCCTCAGCAGAGCAGCCAGATGGGAAGGTCTGTGCCAGCCTGATAACAGATGCTGCTTGGCTCCTCTCCCTGGCTGCATGGGGCACACAAATGCCAGTGCCTGGGGCTCCAGGAAAATGGGGGCCACGTGCCCATCGTGGGATCTCTGTCCCTGAGAGCCCCCACCACAGCTCCTCCTGCTAGAACCTCCCCAGGGAGCGCAGAGTAAGGGCTCTCCCCGGCGGCGTGAGGGTAGGTGGGAAGCACGCGCCCCCGGTGCGGTCAGAGATGCTGCAGATGCTGAGCCAGGCTCCTCACGCCCATGGCAAGCACAGAACTGGGTGCTGCGGCACAGGGCGAGAAGCCAGCGCCTCTTCCCTACCAGGGCTTAAGGAACTTGTCCCTGTCCTAAGGCAGACTGAAGGACACAGAGAGGCTGGCTCTGGGCCACCCAGGGCAGGACGGGAGCCCACGGCCAGGCAAATATTTCACTTGCACTGAGATGCCAGCAGAGAAGCCATGGATGCAAGAAGCAAAGCCAGGTGGAGAGAAGAGCAAGGCCTGGCTGTTAGTGGCAGGAGTGCTGAAATTCACTGTTAAACTACGCTTGAAACTGATTTTTGAAGTTCTCTTTCCTCTGGAGATGGTGAAAACACAGCGCCAAGGAAGCTGCCCCCACTTCTCTGCACAGCGATCAATAACCCACCACGGCACCAAACCAGGTGGTCACCCAGCACACACTGATTCCAATTCATTCACCCTCCACCAAAAGCATCTCAACAAGCAAAGCAGCTCTACGCTTCTCCACCTGCTGAACCAACACAGCACCAGAGCAAGGCCAGGGTGCTGAGCAGGCTGGGGCAAGTAAGCAAGGATGGAGGATGGCTCCTGGGTCTGGAAAGGAGAGGAAGGCCTGATGCCCGGGGACCATGGAAGCCACAGGGCAAACAGGAGGTTCAGCAAAAGTTTGTGCGTGCTTCTGTGTCAGAACATTCTGCCTCAGTCCTGGCAGTCTTGCAATTTAGACGGAGGAGAGATGTGATGGCAAAGACAAAAACCTGGGCTTTTCAACCCATTTTCACACTCAGCGCCTGTGAGGTGGGCTTGACTTGTTAGGTAGGTGAAGAGACCACAAGGACTGTACAGGGGAAGGAGGTAGAAAACAAGGCAGAGGGAGTGAAGAGAGATTGTGATGGGTCACAGAACAACCAAAACAAAAAGTAAAGCCCAAGGCCAGCACTTGGCTTTTTCTCATGCAAACCTCTCTGTACCCTTGTCATCAGCAAATCTGGAATCAGCCTCCGTCCCCCGCAGGTAAGGAAGGAGGTGAGAGGGATCAGCAAGGCCTTGCAGAATTGGTTCTGTTTTTACATGCAAGGAGGCCTTTGAAGGAACGAGGGGCTGCCCATCGCCACCTGGCAAAGGGACCGGCACTTCCTGCGCCAGCAGTGCCCAAACTCTTGGGAGGTGCTGTCCCTGGCTGTAGGGGCAGTACGGGCTTTCCTTCAGGCATTCTGACACTGTAGAGCCATGGATGTCCCAGGCAGGCTCCCCCCTGCCTGCTGGGACCCTCCCCACCTCTTCCTGGCTTTTCCAGGAGATCTGGCCAAGAGGGCTGCAGCTCCTGGCCTGGCCCCGTGGCAGAGGCTGTGCCCAGCGCCTGCCCCGCAGCCCCAGGAGGGGCAGGAACAGCAGCCAGGGGCACAGGTAGCACCCTTACCCCGAAGGTGGCAGCGGGTGCCAGCTCGGCACCAGTTGCAGAGACTTTTCTTCCCACACGAGGCCAGCGGCTCGGTCCTGCCGCAGCCCTGTGCTGGCTCCCAGCTGCAGAGATCGGCCTCCCCGCTGGCATTGCCCCCCCCGACACCACCCTTCGCCAGCCCTTCGTGGCCTGAGGGTGCACAGATCCCAGCATCCCATCCCATCCCATCCCATCCCATCCCATCCCATCCCGTCCCGTCCCACCCCATCCCAGCCCATCCCAGCCCATCCCGGAGCCAGGCAAACAGCTCTTCGCAAGCAAAGCCCTTTCCTGCGCGGGCTGGGCTGCCTCGCCTGCCACTAAATATTCAGCAGCAGCGTGCTCTGGCCCTTTGATCAGCAGTTTATCATCTCCCCATGCCACAGGGCTCCCGGAGCCTGGCGTTTCCGCCCCGTGCTCAGCCCAAGCCCCAGGAGCCCGGGAGAGAGCTGTGAGGCATTGGCTCTGGGACGGATGCTCTGACAGGAACCAGCACCGAACGGGGGGACAGAGTGTAGTGTTTATTACATCTGAAGCAAAGCAAACATGTGGCCTACTTATGTACCTAGAGAGAATTAATTGGGGAGCTGCACAAAGCAGCAGATTATAAATTAGAATCATTTTCACCAACTTCAGCCCATTCATCTTATTCCACGCCAGGCCTGTCAGCTCAGCC
>BOSO01000560.1:0-44466 GCA_018403395.1 Gorsachius goisagi
GCTGGGGACTCAACCCCTTCCCTGGGCAGCCCCTTCCAGCGCCTGACAGCCCTTGCGGGGAAGCAATTGTTCCCAATGCCCAACCTAACCCCACCCTGGCACAACTTGAGGCCGTTGCCCCTCGTCCCATCGCCCCTTCCCTGGGAGCAGAGAACAACACCCACCTCACCACAACCTCCTTCAGGCAGTTGCAGAGGGCAGTAAGTGCTAGCTCTGTCCTCTCAGTGCTAGCCCCGTCCTCCCAGTGCTAGCCCCGAGAGAGACATCCCACATAGGACAGGCAGGATCCTACCTCCCTGTCTCCACAGCAGCGGCTGAAGAAACGAAGCTATGGAGAGTTTCCCCTACACAACCCCCCCCCCCCCACCACCACCCCCGCGTGAAAAGACAACGAGTTCTCCACAGCCTTCTCCCCGCCGGGTGAGAAGCGCCCGTCCCGCAGAGACACAGCGCTCCAGAGATAAAAACACAAGGCTTAAGCGCAGCCCACCAGAACCCCAGCTCTCCCGGCGGCGGCGGATCCGGCTCCGGTTCCCGCTCCTGGCCGTAACCTCCCCTCCAGGCCACCGCCGGCGGTCGCGGCCTCCCCTCGTTTACCTCCCGCGCCGCGTTGCCATGGCACCCCCGTCTCCCCAGCCCACGCATGCGCAGTGGAAGGCGGGGAAGCCGAGAGGGGCGGGGGCAGCCCCTGACGGTCCCAACGGCCGCCTCAGGAAAAGGGCGGGAAAGGCTTTTCCGGGGCTGAGGGGAGCTGCTGCCTCCGCCGTCCCGCCCTCCGCGCTCTGAGGGAGCCGGCCGAGAAACAAAGCATAAAGGCGCGTACCCCACCCACGGCCAAAAGTACCAGCCAAAGGTCATAAGGAGAGGGGAAAAAAAAAAAAAAACAACCCAAACAAAACACAACAACTTACAGCTGGGAGGAGGAGGAGGGAAGTTGTGCTTTTCAAAGGTTATGGTAAAGATTGACGTTTGGTAGGCTGTTAAGTGAATTTTCACGTTTTTGTGGGCTGGGAGATGTTACGCCTCGGCTTCTGGCCCCTGCTGAGGGCATTGTCCTCCCTGATATTGCAGTGTGAAAATGGCGGGGGGGGTGTGTTTCTCTCTCTGTTTCACCAGCTGACCCATCATCCTTCACCGCAGAAACATTTTTAATAACAGCCTCTGCTTTGGGCTCCTTTGAGAGCAGCAGTTTTGCACAACAGGCACCGAAAATCATGTCTAATAAGAGCTCGGATGTTTCCCAGAAATCCCCATACTGTGGTTAAAGTCAAGCTGAGGCCTGAGACCCAGGGATGGAGGTGGAGGGGTTGGAGGGAGGAGCAGGCAGCTGAGGGTGTCATTCCAGTGCCCTGCACCTTTTTTAGGCACAGCAGTTTTTTTCACAGCCCGGGTACTAATGCTCATAAATACCCTTTTTTTTAAACTTTGAAGAAAGGATGAGAGTTGTCTCCTTTGCATCCCTCAGCACCAGGCTTTCACTTGCAAAGTGCTAAGAATCAAAAAGCACAAGTGAAAAATAACAGCAGGAGCCAAATCGCTGCATAGAAAAAAAAAAAAAAGCTCATAATTATACTATTGCCAAACACCAACACATTGATGACTCTGCCTAGACTGTGGATTTATTTTTATCTCAAATAAAAATTTGAGATAAGATTTATTTTTATCTCAAACATGAACCTCTCTAAATCTGCTCTCTGGTACATAAGCCCATAGGATGCATTTTATCATATTTTAGAGCTCTTCTTCCAAATCTTCACAGGTAGGAGCTTAGAGGGATTTTGATTTTTGTGAGATTTCCTAAGGAAAGGGGACTTGCACTGGCACGCAGGTTGCTCGTCAGCCCGTCTGCAATAACTTCTGAGCTGGTTGGCTGATTCCAACTAATATTGACACAGAAGAAAGAGTTCAAATAGATCCATTCCCTATGCATTTCATCAAAATTGTCAGCTGTGCAGAGTGTGGGAAATGTCAACCCAGTTCAGCCTGTCTCTGGGCTGTTTGGCAGGGGCATGTGCTGTCATTGCAGCGGGGAGAACAGAGCGGTATTTCAGGGCAGTGGGACATGGATCTGTAGGAAGACAGCTTTGTTTCAGAACAATTCATTTTAACAAAAAGAAGAATTATCTTAATTTTGGGAGCTGGAGGCTTCCAGGTCTCTTCTCCCAGGTAACGGGCGATGGGACGAGGGGAAATGGCCTCAGGTTGTGCCAGGGCAGGTTTAGGTTGGACATTGAGAACAATTCCTTCCCCAAAGGGCTGTCAGGCACTGGAAGGGGCTGCCCAGGGAAGGGGTCGAGTCCCCACCCCTGGGGGGATTTAACAGCCGGGCAGACGTGGTGCTTAGGGACAGGGTTTGGGGGTGGGATGGTAGGGTTAGGGGAATGGTTGGGCTGAGGGAGCTTAAAGGGCTTTTCCAACCTAAATGGTTCCATGATTCTATGATTCTACAAAAATATCACATATCAGAAAGGCTCATCATTTTGATGCAATGGTAAGTACTGAAGACCAACGTGTAATTTCTTCTTTTTAAAGGCACTTTTGGGAATACAGGTGCCTTTACTTTTTAATTTGCCCATTGGACATAACAGCTGTCCAGCCTTTGTTTTCTTCCTCCATATGAAGTTTGTAGACATTATAGTCTGCTATGTACAGACATTTAAATAAATCAGCATTGGAAGGGACTATGGGTAGAGGATTGTAAATCTGATTCACAAAAATATCCAACCATCTTTCCAGCTCTTCTGGGCAGCGGCAGAGATTGTGGGGTTTATTACAAACACAAATTTCCATCTCACGGAATTACAGTGATTAACAAGCCTTCACTGGTTGCTTTGGACCCTGTGAAGCGATGGCTGAGGGGACAGGGTTTAGTGGTGGAATGGCAGGAGGGTTAGGGTAATGGTTGGGCTTGGTGATCTTAAAGGTCTTTTCCAACCTAAACGATTCTGTGAGTCTATGGATGCTTTGTTTTCTCCAGAAAATGCCAGCCTTTTTGCTCTCGCGACTGTTCTCTGTTGCCATGAGTGGGATCCAGGAGAACGTGCTATTGAGAGGGAATTGCTTTCCAATCAGCGGGGCGTATCAAGCTTCATGGAGGCTAATGAGTATGTTGTCTCTCTTCTACTCAGACTAAATGATGGGGCAGCTGAACTTCTTTGTATTTAGCAGTGAAGGAAAACAGGGGATACTGTTACGGTGTCTCACAGACCAAGCTTGTCAGGACAGCATAGAAAATGAATTGTAAAGAGGTTCCTTACCATTTGAAAAGGCACAGGGCCTCGGTCTTTGGTTGTTCAAGGCATATCTGTGGTTTGAGTCTTGTTTTCAGTGGCTAAGTTTACTAAAGCAGCTCCCATTCTTCCTTGTGCTGCTCGTTTCTCTCCCTTTCCCGTCTCTAAGAGGCCACAGGCAACTGAATCAGTTACCTATTTGAGATTACAATACCCCTGTCAGAAGAACACTCACTGCTGAGGAAAATCTGAAAGGAATCCTGGTACCTGATCAGAAGGAGCCAAAAAAGACAGCGAAAGAAGCCAGAGAACCAGAGAAGATAGGGAAAGGCTCGGTAGCATAGATCAGAAAGAAGGTCTGGAAGTTTTTCTAAGTAAAACTCTTGACTACTTCTTGGAATGGATAATGAAAGAAATAATGAAAAAAAATTTGATTTTTACTGTGTTTAGGGAAAAATAATTTTGTGTAGTTTTTATTAACAAACCACATGACATAAAAGAAGCAATCATAACTATTTCCTTTTAGCAAAAACAGCTGGCAAGAGACTACATTATACCAACTACTGAGGCTAAAAAGAAGTAACAAGTCGTGACAGGCATGCCGGAAATATTAGATCAAGGAGACTAAAATTAGCCTGTGCACTCAACTGTTGTATTTTGTAAAGATGTTTGGACCTGGCTACAAAACAAGCTCCTGTTTACACATGTAAAGCTTTTGATAAATAATTAAGGGAAGTTTCTGTAAAATACAACTGGATAAATAAAGAGTTCTTTAGGTCTGGCAGCTGTCAGGCCAGGACATCTCAGGATCATTATTTTTACGGAAATACTCATGTAAGGGAAAGGAGGGGTATTAGGCTGTGGTCCTTTTTTAATAGGGTTGCTCTCTACCTAGCTGCCAACTTTCACAACTCTGAAAGGAACTTAATATCTTTGAGGCCTTTTATCCTTCACGCAAATTTGCCTGAAATTAGCTAACCTGTTTGGAAGTTGCTTATAGAGGACTGAGAAATTAATAGCATGATTGGATGTGCCTCATATTCCTAGGAAACAAGGATAAAAATAGAAGAATCTGTACTGAGGTACTGAAGCAAATGACTTACTGACAGCAAAACTTTCAGCAACCACCTGTAGGCTGAAAAAAAACCCCCAAAACTCTACAGATGCCATTTACAACAGAAACTGCAAGCACTCGGGCATTCCTGGAATCAACAGTCGCGTCTGGGTAAGATAACAGATGTGGCTCCTTCAGCTGTACAGAAACCATCCGAAACATTGTTCTGAAACTTTCTTGCTGTACATAAACATTATTATTCCGTAATTGCTGCCTCCTAGCTCTCTTGAGATTTTTTTTAAGGAGAAGAAAATCCTCACTGTGAAGCAAAGACATTTTAAACTGCTGCCAGTTTGCAGTTTAGGAGGATGGAGCCTTTTGTAGTACTGCTAGAGAAGCAGCATCTGGGACTGTCCGAAATAACGGTATGGGAGTTTTCTAGAGGTGCCTCAGCTAATATACTGCTCCAACACCTCGAGGGAAAGTCTTTAAAGTATCACGTGGTTTGAGTTACCTGCATCTGTTTGTAAGTGGAATAAACTTACTAAAATAGAGGTTCCCTCTCTTCCTGTTAAACTGGCATTTCAGCTCCTCAGCCGCTCTGCGGAGCGCTGCGCAGTCTATAGTGAGGCCGGCAGTTTTTATCAGCGTGAACTGAAACCCATGTTTCCCCAGGGTTGGACTAGATGACCTCTAGGGGTCCCTTCCAACCCAAAACATTCTATGATTCTATGTTTTCTGTCTTTCCAGAAGATACCCTCACTAAAGGTGGCACATCTCCATAGAAGTACAGACTTCGTGACAAATTCAAATATTTGTGACAAATATTTAAGTTAAAAGGTGTCCCTTTCTCTAGTTACTTTTTTACACAGAGGTTCTTTTTGTATACAGGCATATCCTCGAGGAAGTTAACTGGGGGTGGTGGTGAAAATAAATAGTATTAAAACATAACAGTTTATACCATCCTTACCACACAGACATTCAGATAAGAATTTGTGTTTCTATTCTTTAGCTCAGTAAGGCACTGAAAAGCCATGGAAACCTTATATGGAGCACAATTTAAATATATAATGTAGAAAAATGTACATTGTGTGTATACTGGTTTGGGGTTTTTTTATATACATAAAGATTGTGGGAAAGAGACACTTGGGTTGGAGGGGAAGTTTTGAGCCAAATACCCAGGACTTTTCTGAGTTTCTGATTCCTGAATAATTCATTCATTCTTTCTTTTGCCTCCTTGAAGCAACACTTACCTTCATGACTGTAGTTTAATATTAAAGACTAGAAGGATTTGGTTACATTGATAGTACTTCCTTTACATGCGCGCTTAGTTTTTGGGGAATTAGGTTGTTTTCTAAATCACTCTAAACCAGAGAATACCAGAGGAATCATAAAGCAAGGGGTGAAATACGGTTAATCAGAAAAAAAAAAAACAAACCACTCCAGACTCTTTCAGTGTGGGGTCACCATGTGAAGGAAGGAAAAAAGGAACCGACAGTGCTGGAGAAGTGTCCCTTGTGTCAGGATACGTGATACCATGCAGGGGTACAGCTGAATTCCCAGGACCCTGGCCTGAGGGGGAAATTGCACATTAGGTAGGCAAATACGAGACAAAACATCACAAAGAAAATCCTGAACTTTCCAGCTAGCCCTGGGCTCTGGACCCTAGCACATGCTGAAAACAGTAGTATTTATACTGCATTTCTTCTATGTAAATATTTAACAGACCCTTCAGATGTCTGCCATCTCTAGTTGGGGTTTGTTTATTTATTTGTGTTTATTTAATCTCTAGTTTATGTACTACCAGAAGGCTCTAGGGAACATAGGGAAATGCGAATTTTTTCAGAAAGAGCTAAAGTACAGATGCTGAAATGACTTGTCCAGAGCTAGAGAGCCCTCCCTGTTCTGTGATCCTTAAAGACAGCACCATGCTTCCATTATAGATTGTTTATCTCTGTTTTTCACACCTTACTGCTGGGAGAGGCTATATTTATTTTTAAATAACTTTTCACTTTTTAAACAAGCACAAACACTGTGAAGACCTCTACAATTCTGTTTTTCTTTTTTAGATTTTTTACATGCATCAGAATAGAACATCCACAGTATGTCAGACAGGCAGCCTTTCCTCAGCAGAGAGCGGAGATGGGCAGGGGTCAGAGGTGAGTTTATGGGTTGATTTGTGGGGGATGTTTTTGTCCTTTAAAAGAAAAACTGCAAAGGAAGCATTTAAATTAAGGCGTGGGAATTAAGAAAAAACTTAAGTAAATGTATGAGCTTTAAACGTTGCTCTGGTTTATTTTGAACGAAAGCGCATTTAAAAAGGTGAACGTGTTTACTAAGGCTATTTCTTTGAAAAACACCTTTTACAAACCACATTAAGGAAACATTCTCAGTTAAATTCCACAGCAATAAGCACAAATCCTGTCATAACAAATACTTGTGGTTTTACCACTTGCGTGCTCGATGTATCAATAACAGTACGGCCGAAGTGCTTGCCTGCGCTATGGTAACACATGCTGCTTTGACAAAAGCCAAACTCCTGGTTTCATGGCTGGGGGGGACGGTTAGATCCAGGATTCCCTGTGCTGGACTGATAAAACTTTGTAGAGACAGATTATAGTTTGCAGACTCTGTCATAATATTTAAGAGAAAGCACTGTGAAGCCCAGCCTGCCTTTTCAGCGTGGCCCTCAGGCAGGGCCGTTGGCTGAGGCGGAGGGACTGTCAGCCTGCATGGTACCAAGGGCTGATGCTCATTCAGTGGGTCAGCCCACAGCTCCGACCAGACACAAGGGTTTCCAGCCTGCCTTCAGCCGCCATGCAACACAGCTTTCTCCAGGTGTAGTGTTTGCATGGACCTTATAGAAAGTTTACAGCTCAACATGCTATTCATTCTGAAAGCTAAGGACCACAGTGCCTGCTTTTTCTCCCTCGTACGGTGGCAGTAAATTGCTACCCAAAGCACTTTTCCTCCCTGCTTTAACACTTGGGACTTGGCACAAACATTACTCCAAATAACCAAAAATCTATGTAAAAATTAGGTAATTTAATGTGGCATTTACTGTCTCCTCCAGGATTAGAAAAGCAATGAAAAAAGCTATCTGGAAACCTAACATTGCAGTAATTATCCTTCAAAACCAATCGGATGGAGAGAAATGTGGCAATCAACCTCTTCTACAGCTCTAAACGCTGCACAGCTTACCGATCATTTTACTCTAATACAAATGGTAAGTGGTGGAGGAAAGTGGTACGGTGAAAAGGTAATGGATTATTATCCTTGATGAACGATGCAGAAATGGTCAGTTGTGGAAGCAAGCCTCTGTAAATCGGGTTGTGTAATCCCAGCAGCAGCAGTGCCAGCCCAGGGACAAGAGGTAATGGTGTCTCCTTTGGCCAAGTCAACCTGTCACCTCTGATTGAGGCTGTTGCAGACAGTGCCACGTATTTCTTATTTTCAGCTTCATTAGGGAAGCAGGGCAGCTTGTTCATGGCAGTAGGGCATTTGAAGAACATTATCAGACAGCCAAAACTGAATAAATGAAAAGAAATTAGGCTCAGCGTGGGGCATTCCGGAGAGACAACAACCTTTCACAGTTGAGATACTCTTACAACAAACTTACATGCATGAACGAAACTAAGAGACAGACCTGTGCTCTGAACTCTCGTACACAGGTGTCAATCTGCAGTAAAGACCAGATAAGCTCACTCTTGTCACTTCCACTAGCGTGATACTGGAACCTTGTCTGTGGCCTCCTATGCAGGTCCATTGATACTGTGTGGTCTCCAAGAAGTCCCAGGAAAGGGATGACCTCCAAAAAGATGGCAGTTGCATACTCGAGGGGGTGTCTGGGTAGATACAAAGAGGCTTGGTCTCTTTGGAAAGACTGTAATTTTTTTCCAGCTGTGCTCAAGACCACCCAGGTCCAAGACAGTCTTCCTTTCCTCAGCCTGTAGCACCTTGAGTCCTTACTGAGGTGGGACTGGGGGCAGGTGAAGGTGGTGTTCTCACTGGTAGTGCAGCAGCTCCTCCCAGCGAATGGGCTGGGAAAACACCTCCCGCTCGAGCCAGAGTTCATAGGAGTAGTGGAAGTCCTCTGGGAGGTCCAGCCGCTGTCCCAGCACGCTCTGCAGGCAGTTGTCCACTGGCGCAAACTCTGAGTCTTGAGGTTTGTCGTATCTCCGGCTGTTGAAGGCTTCGATGTTGGCTCTCAGGGTACATTCCTCAGCCTGGAAATCCCATGGTCTGGCATCAATATCTACATTGAAGAAGAAACAAGAGCAAAGTTTTGTGGGAAAAATAACTCTGCTAAGGTTTAAGCAAAAGAAAGGATGAAGATTTTACAGCAACCACAGGCCTGAATTGACCAGAGAATTAGCCAATCAGTTATTCCTAATTATTATTCCTAATCAATTCCCATTATGTATACATTTTAATTTAAGGTATTTAAATTAAATATGTTAAAATAATCTGTAAGTTCAGCAAAGTCAGAAAACTGCCTATAGAAATGCCATTGTTTCTGTTCTGTAAAGGACGCTCTATAATTACCAAGCTCCTGCTTTTTTCAGAAAGGCCCCACCACTTACATCTCCATGGATGTCTGAGGAAGAGATCAAGATTTAAAGCATATAGCTAAAATCTCGTGAGCTTATTATGAGCTACTGAAAACAAAGTTTTGGGCTTTTTTTAAAAATTGGACAAATTTAACTATGAATGATGTTGAAAATCTAATAACTGGCTGTAATAACTGTGGTAGTTTAAACATGTAATATTACATAAACATGTAATGTGAAAAAAAAAATAGTATTTTGAAAGTTGGTCTTTATGAGCTCTAAGTCTATATGAAATAGTCATTTGCTCCATAAAGGTTCAGTAAATTCATTGGCAAAGCTCAGCAGTGCTCAAGGGAGGGGAAGGTCCAAGCTGAGTATCAACCCAGATATACAAAGATAAAAATAAACACTCCAGGAAAAACCCTTCCAGATCGTGTCTCTGAAAGCCAAGTGCTCCCCTGGCAGACTGTCCAGATCAAGATGCAGTCCCTGCTAAGTAGTGAATTGTGCAATCGAGCGTTGCGTTATGTTGCTGATTAACTCTTTTGGGGAAAGTGGGACACACACACCAGTTTATCCTTTGCTTCTCTCTTGAAATTGCATTATTCTTGCTATTGCCTTGTAAATTCAGTTGCTACAGCAAACTCTTGCTCCAGGGCAGGTGACATAGGTAGTCGTCTTCTCCTGCTGGTTTGGAGCATGTAGTGCTCAAGCTATTTAAGTCACCCAAGGCAGGCAGTATCCCATAGCTGTATCCTAATGGTGGCATAAAGAAGCCCTGCTGCCGTATTCAATCCCTCACAGAACAACCAGCATGCTGAGAAGGGCAGCGACAGGATAGAAATCCCTGTAAAAGCAAGGAAGTCCCCAGTTTTCCAGCCTTCATGCTCTTTGGGTTTTGGGAACTCCACTAGCCCTAAAGTGAAATTAAAAACAGTGAGTCTAGTTTTTGGTTCTGAATTAGTGTTATAGTGGTATCATGACTATCAAAAGCTTAACAAGTCTTCAGAAAATAGATTCTATCTTTTACAGTGAAACACCCTAACGAAATTATAATGCCTTTCTCCCCTGTAAAAAGTTAAGATGTTAGGCTTCTACTTCTTGCCCTGTTTTTGTTTGAAATGGTAACACTAACCAATTTTTCTGCTTAATCCTCATTAAGAAGATACATGCAGAGCAAAAATTTAGGACTCTGTTAATAAGGCAAAAAGATATTTTAATGTTTTCTTGTCCTAAGCTTGGGTCAGTTGTTGCAGCAACTGGGTGTTCTTACAAGGAAATAAGAGTATGTGGTCTGATGCATCCCGTGGATTAATACGTGAGGAACATCAGAAACTTAAAAAAAATACAGATTTAGTCAAGACGAAAGCTGTTTAAACAGACCAGCACATCTAATCTGTGCTTCAGCTTAAGGACTCAGAGCGTCCACATTGTTGTAACCGCTGTTGTTTCTTGGGTGTGAGCTGCAGAGCTATCAGTCAGATTCTCATGCCATGGCCATCCTAAGCACGGAGATTTGGTGTGGATACTGGGACAGTTTAATGGTTCAAAGGTGAAAGTGATTTGGGAATGCAAAAGTGCAAGGTCTGGGCTTGTTGGAAACTCTGGTTTTGGAGACCTGAGCTGACCATGTCTGATTATTCCTACCTTTCCCTATGCAATCAATTTGTTCTCTCCTGATGGTGCTGAACAGAGCCTTAAAGCTTCTGAAAAAAATCCCCAATACTGATCCAAACAAGTTTATGGGATCCTAACAGGTCATAAGACAAAACATGTCAACACCCCACCCCACGTGCCAATTTCAACTGCGCGCACAGAGAGGATGCTTCCCTGGCACAACTCACCGTTGCCGTAAGCCCAGTCATCGTTCATGCGGTGCCGCACCTTCTGGTAAATGGCAGACATGGTTTTCATGTTGCTCTTTCTCCACTGGCGCCCCAGGTATTTGGTTTGGATTTTCAACAGTTTGAGGACATACAGCTGCATCATGGCCTGCTTCACCTTCAGAGCTCGTTTCAATATTGGGGCCGACTTAAAGACTACCAGCATCTGCCAAGGAATCAACACCAATTAATGCAACTAGGATGATAAAGGCACTGGAACATCTCCCCTGCGAGGAAAGGGTGAGGGAGCTGGGCTTGTTCAGCCTGGAGNNTCAGTTGAACATGAGGAAAAACTTCTTTACTTTGAGGGTGACAGAGCACTGGCACAGGCTGCCCAGGGGGGCTGTGGAGTCTCCTTCTCTGGAGATATTCAAAGCCCACCTGGATGAAGTCCTGTGTAACATGCTCTAGGAGAACCTGCTTTAGCAGGGGGGTGGGACTAGATGATCTCCTGAGGTCCAGTCCAACCCTTGTGATTCTGTGATACAATGTGTTCAGGAAAGCAACACAAGTACTGTCTGTGCAGCTGTGGGCACTAACGCCTGGGCTGTGTACGGTACAAACCCCAAGTGGGTGGAACAGGAGCGTTCAACATAACCGACTCTTGCTGCAGGGGGCTTAAGGGTCATAGAAATAAGTGGTATTTGCAGAAGAAAAAGTATTTCTGCGTTTAAGGCTCATTCTGTGAAAGAAAAATGGGCAGCTTATGAAGCAGCAGGAGCCCCAGCACTGCCAGGAGAAACTCTTGGCAGGAAGGCTGGGCTGAAGCCGCACAGCGTAGAGCTCGAGGTGCAACGCTAGCAGGTCTTGGGGAGATGGGACATCACCTTACCATTGTCCTTGAGTGTTTCCACTTGGTCAGCTTGTTGAGGATCCTCAGCAAGTTAATGCAGGAGAATAAATTTCTCCAGCAGAACTGGTTGGTGTCTCCAGCTTCCTGCGAAGCAGAGAAGGAAAAGCGTGACCCTAACGGCAGCATTCAACAGCACCGCCGGAGAGTTATCCTTGTGCAGAAAGTCGTTATTTTTGCTCTCAACACAAGTCTCATTTCCGATGGAGAGCAAGCAGCAGAGCTACCTCCTCACTTGGGTTGTCATCATGCTGCTGAGAAACCAACGGATTCTGGGGAAAGCCATTCTGCAAGACTCAGATGTAATCAGCATTTTAATTTGCATTTAGGTTTAGAGTAAGAGCTAAGATAAATCCCATTATTCCGTCATGGGAAATATATATTGTGGTAGATTTGTATTCGTTGTTTACAGTCAGAGAGCAAATTACAGCCTAGTGATCACCACTGCTTAGAAAACAGTTTTTGTTAATTGTATAAATTAATTCATAAATTACCACATGCTTAGAGGACACATTACAGACAGATAAAAGGAAATCACAGAACAACACAGGATAACAAACAGCAGCATTTGTATCAAGAGGACAAGACTTATCTGTAACAAAGATCCCCTCCAGCTTCAGTGCAGCTGATATATTGTTTTAAATATTAGCTAAATGTAAGCACCCCCAGATCCAGCTTGCGTAAATATTGCCTGTGGCACATTTGAGCGGTAATTCCACCATTACAGTAACTTGCTTTATGTTTGAACAGCACTGAGCACAGCACAAGTGTCCCACAAATAACCTGTTTGGGGATGAGAGTGGAAACAAGTACTGCTTAATTTATAAGCCACTTAAAGCAAGCTACAGCCTTAATTCATGGCAAAAGCCGCAGCCTGGTGCAGGATCCAGGTTCTGGGCATCCTCAGGAAGAGTTTGGGGACCACCCCAGGGAGCCCCTTCTTGTCACAGTGTCTAATCTGGGTTTGAAATTAGATTTACTCAAGAAATTCCTACCAGCATACTACCTTGGTTCTTAAAAGCAAGCACCAAACCTATCATTTCAGTAAGCTGGTAAGATGCTATGGTACGTGTAATTTTGAGAGGCCATCAAGGAAGTGCTTCTGACTTAACTTTATTTAATTTGGGGATTTGGTAAAAGCTACTCTGAGCAAATGCACTTTTCTGCCAGTAGAGGCTACTGGCTGTGCTGGAGGCTCCTGTGCACACAGGGTAGCTTGTGCAGCACAGCATAGAGGCAGGATGTCACTGAGATGTCACCGAGGCGCTCACGGATGCTGTGTGACGCTCTGGGGGTACAGCTCAGCAGTGACCATGCGACTTCAAATCAGTGCCCAGTCCTATTCTGCTCCCTCTGCACCAAGTAGTTTTTCCAAAAAGAGTAGAATAATCTAATACCTATTTCATAGGCAGATGGATTTATTTTTGTCACCAGTCTGACGTTGTCTCCGCAGCTTCAAGTGAGAGTCTTTCCATCAGATTTATGGAAGGAGGAAATGGGGTAAACAGACTTTAATCCCTCTTTTACCCCCGGCTCCTGTTACCCTCCCCATGGCACCACGACACAGTACAGCGTTCTCTGCAGCCCCCTCCCCAAACACGGGGAGATGGAGGGGAAGAACAGCCCTGTGACAGAAGAGGGGAGATGGGGACCAGAAAGGAATCGAAGAGCCGGTCCCAGAACAGGATGGGTCAAGCCACCGCTACCGCACCAGGACTGCAGCCACTCCTGATTTACACCAGGTAGGGACAGCCATTACCCCACTGGCAAAGGGTCCCTCCTCTGGCGACAGCACTGCTGAACTCATCCTGGTTTTCCATGGAAGTAAACCAAATGCACACTCTCCTGCGTTCAACCCACTGAAAGCATAATCATCTGTTATGTCTGCTGAGAAATGTGTTACAGCTTGGATGTTAAAATCAGTGCATTGGCATATTGGGAAAAAAAGCTAAAACAACGCAGAAAATATTGGCTGAAGAAACACAAATACATGCAAAAACGTATGTCTCTGAAGCACCAGGGCATGTTTAATTCTTATTAAATCCTTACATTCATGGGTATCCTCCCAAAGACGAACACACATCATAAAATTCAAGTTGTTTTCTGCATATTTTCTAACTAAATTAGTCTCCCGAGAGGCTAACTGTCTGCTGGAGGAAAGCGATGAGGCACTGTCATTTAATGCAACAGCTCCCAAACTGGGGAGCAGACGCTGCTGGGAATATTTTCCCTAAAAAAAGTTCAGTCTTCTCTTACAGCTGTAAAGCTTAGTGTGAGCGTAAGGATTAGCATGAGTCACCAGAGGGCTCAGCGACTTGTCGCTAGAGGTCCCCATCGGGCCAGGATACGGTCGGTGGGAGCCTGGCCAGGTCACCCAGCCCTCAGCAAGTAGTCCATGGACCAGCACAAACCAGGGGACTGATCCCGTTGATAAGGAGGAAGGTCATGTCCAGGAGCTGTCACCCTGAGCAGTCACCCAAAAGGAGGCAAGAAGTGCTGGCAGAAAGGCACATGGGACAGCGATGGAGGACTGAGCCAGCACACCGGCCACGTGTGATGATCCCACACCCACCTGCACACGCTCCACAGCAGGTTTTTATATAAATTTGATGTGGCATAATCAAATCACAGCAGAAGTTTGCATCACAGTGGCACATCAGAAATGCCATGGCTACAGATCCAATAAAACCAGTTTGGCTGTCCCAGCTGACCACAGCTTTGGAGGGATTCATGAGCAACTTTGGCTCATAGAAACTAGGGAAAAATCTTTATTTGAGTGATTTTAACCTTTACACAACATAGGCTTAAGATTTTAGCAGCCAGCCAACATGAGATCATCCCTGCCTGGACTGGTTTTGGTCAGGCTCCTTCTTAATGAATCCTGCATCATTTAGGGTCTCCCTTCCCTCTGATCCCCCTCCCTGTTAACCCTAAAGCTTGTCCCTGCTCTGCACCCTGTCTGAGTCCAACCTACTCTGCATTTGAATTATTGCAGTTAGGAACCTGCCAGCATTAATGTCTCATCTGCAGACCGTATATTCACACAGCCCATCACACTGGCCTGTCTCCATAATACTTAGGCTCCTCTCCATAGGGAATTTGGTTCATTCCTTAAGCTACTGACATCTTACAAAACGCAAGTGCTCAATATAAGATTGCTCCATTCAAAGAACAATTTTGACCTGGGAGGCAATGGCCTCTGGGAAAATCCTTTTTAAAAGCAGGCTCCCTCATTTGGAGAAGCAAAAGGGAAAACTCTAAACCCAACTGTTTTTTATGGGGTGCACAGTGTCTCCTCCCCACCGCCCCACAGCTGATAGTGAGTCAGAATAACGATGGGAGGAATTTTCAAGTCTGGAGGGGAAAACAAAGTCTAATTCTGGAAAGGTTGAGTGTACAGAAAAAGAAGTCAGAAAAAAGAAAACAAAAAATCCTTTCCCACCCTCTCGCATACAGCAATACTAGTTACAAGGACCCTTTCTGTGCTGCTTACCAGGCTTTCTGCAGTGAGCTCGGGCAAATCGTAGACTGTACAATGAGGATAATCCAGGACGGAAATGCTGTGGAAGACAGGAAAGAAGGGACTCATTAAGAACGAGGTAAATATGAAAGCAACTTTTTAAGGTGATCTACGTGATTATGCCCAGCAATCTGTAATGCCTTCCTTCCCTGTGCCTGGGGTTTGAATTGCAATGGCAGCACTGCCTTATGCAGCAAGTTGTTTGGATGGGTAGCAATCCCATCTCCAGCCGCCCAGACGTGCCTCCCTCCTGCATTTCCGACTGCACAGACAGCATCCAAATGGGCTCCCAGCCTCACCGCTGCCTCGAGCCTCAGCTTAATGGAGCGTGTCAATTCCTCTTGGCTCCAAAGAGCATCCTGAGTGCATTAATAAGGACTCGAAGGATTTGGATCCATTAAGACATGACAGATTAGTTATTCATATGCATATTTTAAAAAAGAAAAAAACCAAGAACAAAACACATCTTAGGTTGAAATGGAGACGACTGATTACCAGCAAGAAAATTCACAATGAGGGCATCAGGTCTTTCGAAGCCCTCCAGACCTACTGCCTTTGTAAAAGTAGCCAATAAAAAAAAAGTACATGTATGTATAATGTATGTAAACATACACACACACTAACACTGTCTGTGCCCCGAGCCATGCACCAATCTAAAATGAAGCGTGCACTATCACACAGCTTCAGTTCTTGTGTTCGCTCTTGTTTGCTATTTTTTGTTTTTAAATTCAGCAGCTGAGCAACAAACTGATTTGTAATGATCACTGAGTCAGAGGCAATCCGGGATGAGACCCAAGCTCAGGAAATCCCCTAAAACGGGCTTTGTTTAAGGTGTTTGGCCCAGGAAAGGCTTGTCTGACCACAAGGACAGATGCTCCTCGCTGGCTCCTACCCGTCATAACCCTAAAACTGGAAGTGCTGTGCAGATACAAGCAAGAGGGCTCGGAGGGAGCCAGCTTGGGAGCGGGAATCCCACGGCTCGTTTGCCTCAAGTCATAATTGTACTGGCATCACTTCTGAGACTTCCCATTGCAGCATCACTGGACTCGGGTCCATACACCTGAACGTGACAAAATCCCACCATCCTTTTTGCAGGGCAGTGCCCGATGTTGTTCACCATGATCTGACAAACGGATTCTCTGGGCTGGGCAGAGCAGCTAAACCTCCCTTGATCAGAGCGTCCAGCTGCAACCCCACCTTGTTTCACAGGAACGTATCCTGCCTATGAAACCTCCATCAGAAAGCAGAGGAAAGAGCTAAGTGCTCCTGGGCGATGTTTCCTCCTCATTTATTTGCCTTTAAAGCACAGGACCAAAGGTGGAAATGTTTATCAGCAAGAGAATTAATATATTACTGTCTATTTTTCCATGCGTGCCTTCTTACACATAGGCAGCCATACCATGCGGGAGACAGACCAGCCTACACGCACAGCTGAAGAGCAACAAAAAGAGCATCAAAAAGCAAGAAAAAGGATCTTTTCATCGTTCCAACAGCAACATCCCCTGCGGTGCCTCCCCTCCGAACAGGGAAATCCTACTCAGTCCTGCTGAGTTGTGAAAGAGTTGTGCTCTTTCAGTTCTTACGCTGACTTAGAGTAGTCCAGCCAGTCCCTACACAAAACAGTGCTAGTGTCTTCTTCAAATCAGAAGTAAAAGGCAGTGACAACTATGCAAAACCTGAAGAAGCCAGGAAAGCTGAAATACAGCTATAAAATGTGGAAAAGACCTAGAAGACTCTACCCCTTCTAGCCTTTTTGAAGCTGTGGCTCGCAGATGCGCAGTCGCATTGGACTGCTCTCCAGGAGTCCATGTGAAAAAAAACCCAAGCCTACTGTCAGCAAGGGAGACAGGTCTATGTGCGTGTTAGTCCAGCAAGAGACTGGAAACCCCTCATGCAGTCCTCCTCATTAAGCAGAAGGGCTTTACTCCCCTCCAGCATATTCCTGTAGTGGAGAACATACTGCCCCAAAGCCGTGATGGGCATCAGAGGTCACTTGGTCCCACCACAGACCCACATGTTAGGGTTCCTCATGCACAAAGCCTCCCTGCTCCATCAGCTCTCTCTTCCCCAGGAGTGGCTGTACCTGTTTTTAGCAGTGATATAAGACATGATGTTTTGGTTGAAGAACTTCAGGATCAGCGGGATGCAGTTGGCAAACACCAAATGCTGGGACACGTACTCAAACTGAGAAAGAGAAGTGAAATGGATCAACGTTAGCTGGAACAACTGGGAGCATCACCTGGGAATGGAAACCCATTTCCAGCCGAAAGCAAAGCGGTCTCGATGGTTTGCTCTAGACACCTCGCAGACCATCTTCCCCTTGCAGAAGTCTGCTGTATAAGGCTTGCATCATATACAGCAGCTCCCACCAGCTGGAAAACTCTATTTGCCATAGAGTGGACACACAAGATTTACAGCAGTAGTTTAGGAATAGCTGCAGCTAATGACTGCAGTGTAGCTTTTCAAGATAAAAATCTGTGGCAAAACAGTATATGGGGAAGGAGGAGATGCAGCTATTACGTGAGAAAATACAATAATTCCTATTGATGTCACACGCTAACACCAGTGCCTTTTCAAATTTCGACTGAAAAATGTACTATTACCTTCAGACACGCTTTTAATTTCTCTTCCCCTCTAAACATTAAATGGTCTGGGTATGTACGGCTGTGTAATACAACAAATCTCTACTGTCCGCTAAAAAGACAGACACAAATAGCAGCAATATCCTCTCCTCTCCTGCCCATGCCTCTCACTAACCTGCAATCAACATCCCAAATCTGAGATCGAAGAAACAGTTTGTTCCTACACATCTCATCTCAGCCTGGTACAAGCTGTCAACACTCGGTACATACCACCGCCATTACTTGCGAGTGAGTAATCGGCAGTGCCCGCTAGCCAGGATCCCAGATGCTCTCGCTGCTTCGAAATGCAGCTGCCAACAACTAAACGTTATATAGGATTGGACCAAAGATAATGCTAACTTGCTGAACCGCAGTAATTTGACGGCATTTCTCTGTTGATATAAGAAACATCAAATCTTGACAGAATCAAGACAAAAACCCCCACGATCTGTGTTGGTGTGCAGGTCTGTGCAGTTGCTGCCTCACCAATGCAGCGGCTGGTGAGCACAGGGTGACCCCCAGCAGCGCCTGGACCCACCACGCTCTCCGCTATCCTCCCCTGCCTCTGTCAATGCTGACACCATCAGCTCAGCCCCCCCTGGCAGTTTTTGGGGTAGTCCTTGAGACCAGCTTCAGCACTGAAAGGGATTATGATAGCTTACCAAAGATCAAACACAAAAGCAGAACTGAGGGGGGGAAACCCCATAGCTTTCTCCAAACTTAGCACCAGACTGCAAAGGTCTTCCTGCCATGGAGGAAGAAATGAGAGGAGCTGTTTTGGGGGTGAAGCGAGAAAAATTAGTGAAGGGATGTGGGGGGGACCCAGAACAAATGTAGGCTTGTAAAAATCTGGGTGTGTGTGTGTTTCATTTTATCCGATAAAATATATGGATTTATATTTATCCTCAGATAAACATCAATGGGCTTCATAACACAGATGGATTTGTACCATGCTGAAACCTTTAAAAAAAAAATAAAATTAGAAAACACTAATTGTGTGATTTGCAGAATGGGTGGAGAACTGGGCCCAGGCCACAGCTCAAATCAGTCCTCGGTCTTTTTTTAATGAAGGAAATCCCTCACATGGGTGCAATTCGATTGGTGCCACGCAGATGAAACAAAAACCAGATTGCATCCAGGACCCAGACCTCCAGGCCCTGCTGAAACTGGAGCCCCAAGAACTTGATCCTGCTGAGGGGACAGAGGACCAGATTAGTTGACCTCGTGAGGTCCTACCCAGCACTATTTCTGGTGATTGGAGACGAGACAGAGCAAAAGAGGGTCTTGTCTAACCCCCATCCCCTTCCCCTTCTGCCAGGGAGGCTTGTGCTCGTGATATCTCCTAGATTTTAACCTGATCAGCCACAGCGTGAATTTTTCCAGAAGTCTGAAAACTCCTTCCACATGACTGGAAACAATCCTGTCAAAACACGGTCAGAGATATATTGCAGGCAGGTTATCCCTGCCTGAGTAACCCTATACAAATCCTGGCCTGGGGCTAGGGTTCACCGCTACGGAAAAGCAATCTGCAGCTCCTCATGGAAATCCTTCCTGGAGAGGTCTTTTAGGAGAGGTGTCCTATCAGGATGCACCAACTTCAAGACCAGCTTGGCAATGGCCGACCCCTTCTCTACGCTCACCTGGTAGATGTGGTTCAGCTTGAAGTGCTTGAGGAGCAGCAGCAGCAAAGCTGAGATGCTCTTCACAATGATCTCTTTGTGTCTGTTCACGTCAATCCCCAGTTTCATGCTCTGGAGAACGGTGATGCTGGGTTGGAGGGGAAGAAGGCAACAGCACGGTGGGTATGGGAGCAAGAAGGACTAAGGGACTGTTGAGTTCTTATTCATCAGGACAGGCTCCATAGAAACAGAGACCTTTGCTTCCCTCTGGGACTCCCTTTTCCATCCCCTCCTGTCTGGTGACACCAACGTGCATTAAAAAAGGGAAAAAAAAAAAAAAGCTGATTGCCCTCCACTAGCAATCCTGGGGGAGCAGTATGAAGGACACCTACCATATGCTCACATATCTTTGTGATTCGTGTCAACTAGCATGATTTTATGATTTGTGTTACTTAGCTAGCAGAGCACAGCGGCTGCTGATTGCGCCTGAATTGTTATGCTCCTGAAAAACTGGCATTCACATCCTTGGCTTTCACCCTTCTGCCCTGGCAGCAACAGTAGCTTGCACCTATCCAAAGAGACGTCCCCAGACCTGGAGCCTCCCAAACCTATTGGCAAACCCCAACTCTCCTGCTCGGTCCAAGACTTTGTGGCAAAACTGGGATGGCTGGTGGCCACCTCCTCAAGGACTTACGGCATCTCTTCAGGCAACACGTCTGCCAGGATGTTGATGGAGTCGGTCTTGGCTTTAGAGGTGGGCGCTGCAGCAAGGAGGATCTTCAGCAAAGCTATCTGCAGGGGAGGACAGGCGTGGAGGGATGCTTCCAGGAAGGGTCATTACTTCCTTCTCCTTCACTTGCTGAAACTGGACAACTTCAAGCCAACTCTACAGGGTTTCACCAGCCCAAGCTCCACTCGCTGGGCCGGACTGACTATGCCAAGGCTCAACCTCTCCTTTTACACCCTGGCCAGACAGGCCAAGTGTGGGGAGCATGGCAGGTCTGGTTTAGCCTTAACTTAAGGCATCATGAGCTCTAGTGGTATGGATAAAATAATGGAAGGGACACCTGCAGCTTAATGCATTTAAATCTGCATTTGTCTCTCCCAGAGAGTGCATGTGATCCAATTAGCATCTTAGAATCACAGAATGGTTTGGGTTGGAAGGGGTCTTAAAGATCACCTAGTTCCAAGCCCCCTGCCATAGGCAGGGATACCTTCCACTAGATCAGGTTGCCTGATCAAAGCCTCATCCAACCTGGCAACGTAGCTGAATTTCAGGACATGCACTGTATTCCTCTGGGAATCTCCTGGGGCCATGGGAAGGCTGCAAGGGATGTCCCTGTTAAGGAAGGTCATAACCTTCTCTCCACGGTTTGAATAGCTGTTGAGAGCACAGCCAGGCTGGCAGAGACCTGAAGGCATTACCGCCTTGTTTGCTGTGCCACGTAAAGCATGATGATGGTTCAGCTTGGTTCCTAGCCCAGCAAGCCATCAGGCTCAGAGATCAGTGCAATATCGTAATGGAAAGTTAATCTCAGCAAGAAGGATCAAGGCTCAAGGGACCAGTGAAGTCCATAGGTTGCTTCTTGAGGTCAGAAGTGAAGGTGCATGCAGAAGCAGTGTGCAACAACTTGTTGGTAAATACTATAGCTTACACAGCTCAAGAGATGACATGGAGCCATCCCTGACTGGTTCCCCTCACTGTCTGGAGGGCAGGAGCCAGTTTCAAGCTCGCATCCATGTGGAGGACTTTGCTCCTTGTTCCCAATCCTCCACACACATCCTATTTTCCAACCACTGACCTGTCTCCAAACATTTAACTGTGACCCTGGGTATCTACACCCCTTGATCCTCTGAATCCCCTCCTCTTGGACTGTACTTTGCACCCAACTTTGCTCTGGATTCCCACCAAAGTCTCACCATTCAAGTCCTGAACATGCCCCAGCAGGCCCGTGCTGAATTCTGCAGCTCACAGATTCGCACCATTCCCCAATCAAAAGGTCTTCTTCGCTTTTAAGAATCATGGGCTTACCATATACTGGGGGAGATTGTACAACATTGCTCGATACAAGACCTCACAAGGGGTTTCTTGGACTTCCTCTTCTCCCTAGCATAGGGAAACATTAGAAACAAGGGAAAATTAAGTATTTCCAGTCCACACACTTGAGATATGTCAGTCACCTCCATAAAACCCAGCTTGAGGACTTAATGATGAACATAGCTGTATGCTGACTGCAGGAAGCTCCAAGCATTTCTCCACTGCTACATTTGATCAAGATATGGACTTCTAGAAAAAAAAGAGCATCCAAGGCATGTCCTAAGGATCATGGAGGATGTGTGGATTTCTGTGACACCTTGGAAATCTTCCACGCATCTACCTAGTAATGGGGAGCAGCAACTTCTTACCAGAGACATGGGGCACTTCTCCAGCTCCTCCTCGTTCTTGATCTGGATGTCTGAGATGGAAACATACTTGTGCTGGCAAAATACACAAACAGAAGCAGAGCAATATCACAACTGAAGGATGAAACAGTCAGCGATGACATTTGCTGGTTTCAGTAATATCTGAGTCAGGTGTATAGGCCACAGCAGATACATGGAGAACTCATCTTGTGGGGGACATCCTTCTGTCCCTCAAGCCCCTCACACATCATGCCTTTGATTACTTCTACCTACTCCTTCTAGGACCTCTCTGTAAGTAAACAGAGAGGGACAATCACCTCCAAAAGGCAATCCAGAACTTAGATAGGGTCAGTTGACCTCTGGAGGTGTCTCACTCCATGTGGAGCGCTGCAGGAGCCAAGGCTGGCCATGCTTCCCCCTGGGAAGAGCACAGGTCTGGGCATGTATGTCCAAACCCCACTCTGGAAGTCTGTCACCTTCAAAGCACAGCATGGCAAATGCTCACCAGGACACAGCAATGTTACACCTCGGATAAAGGGGAAATCCAAGTGCTGGACAATCTACTTGGAATTGCAGTGAAGACTCAGTTTTCCATTTTTTACACCTTGAATAAAGGGGAAGTCCAAGTGCTGGACAATCTACCTGGAATTGCAATGAAGATTCAGTTTTCCATCTCCCCCCGCCCCCAATTCCTGCAAGAAGCTCCAGAAGCTTTTCTTGTGACAACTAACAAGAAAGGACCCTCTTACTCTCTCCAGTAACTGTGTTTCAGCCAGAGGTTAGACGTGAGGATCCCACACTGCATGTGATGGATATCCAACCCCTCTCAAGTTGTTCAGGCCTTGACTGGATTCATCAGATTGACTACCCAAGGTAGAGAGAGACCAAGAGCGCAGACCGAGCATGCTGCTGTACATCAGCTGAAGAGGAGCATAAGACTAAATTCATGTGAAACATTTGCTGTGCGCTGAGAGCATCCATCTGAGAAACTTGAAACTCATTATAAGTGCAGTATCACAAAATTTATGTGTATGGAACTCGATGTCCTGCAATCGCCCTATAGCCCTGGTGATCTTGGCCAATGATTTCCCCACTTCCATGAGATCCCCATGGGCCTGATCCCACCTCAGAGCATCTGCTGAGTGCCAGGGAGCAAAAATAGCAAGGGA
This sequence comes from Gorsachius goisagi, assembly GCA_018403395.1. NCBI lineage: Eukaryota > Metazoa > Chordata > Aves > Pelecaniformes > Ardeidae > Gorsachius > Gorsachius goisagi. Next base: position 22,900 of record BOSO01000560.1, read on the forward strand.
TGAGGTTAGACAAGCTGACTGCCACTCAGCAAGGCTTTCTGGGCTGCTTCATCCAAGTGCCATGCATGGAGCCACAATCTTACCTGCTTCAGTGTCTTCACGCTTTCATGGATGGGCCGTGGTAGCCCTATCAAGGTTTCGGTGTCTCTGTGGGGGATGAAAGAAGGTAAGCACAAAGCTGGGAAGAAGATCTAGGTTTACCACTTCCTTGTCAGTCCCTGCTCACTGCAAGGGGGTTGGACTAGATGACCTCTAGGGGTCCCTTCCAACCCAAAACATTCTATGATTCTATAATTCTATACAAGCTAAAAGAGGGAGCCTGTAGTCTACTGAATCTACTGAACACATCCCAGATGGGTCAGGAATTGGGAGAGGTGTTGGCATAAGCTGCCCGCCCTCCCATCTCCTCCCCAGCAAAGCCTGCGCAAGAGAGGGGCGGTGTCGGGGTGAAGAGCTGGGGTGAAATCAGGTCTCTGCATGGAGCCAGCTTGAGCCCAGCACTGCACCTAAAACCGAACATACCCTGCTGGGCCTGTGCCAGAATGACTCTGCACCCGCAGCTTGATTTATTCACAAACGGGGTAATTTGCTGTGGATACCAGATTGTCCCAACTCCCTCCTGCATCAAACCAGTCTCTGGCTTAGGCCAGGGGTCACTTATTCTGGGCTAGGTCTGATTTTTAATAGAAAGAGGTCCTTGGAGACCAGCATCTCCAAGAACATGTTTTTAACACCAAGCGCACTCCTGCACCCAGCAAAATCCAGCGCTGCGCTGCATCGTCCCGAGCATGCCTTAGGCTGGTTGAGTTGAGAAAACCTAAGCTTTGTGGACACCTCCTACCAGTTAAATTGCACTGATGGGAGCTATGGGGCAGACTTTGTTGGACCTAGACACATAACACTCACTGTCCCAGCGTGAATCCGATGAATTTGTTCCTGCTTGCTTCCAGGAAATGTTCAATGTCTTTCTGTCTGATGGAGCAGAGAGAAACAAAAACAAGGAGAAGGTTGGAAAATAGACATATACCAGATCACAGCCTACATTGCTCAGAAAGGACAGCAGCATGGGACCAGAAAGAACCTCTGAGCTTTCTAGGATTCATTTCTAGAGGTCTTAATAGCAGTGGGCCACCATTGCTCTTGTTGGTTGGAAGCAACATGAACCAAACCCATTTGTATTTGCTGTGCAACTCCATGGGAGTGTGCAAATAAATGGAGAGGAGTTCTCTACGATCAGCACCTTTTTATCCACCTTCTGTGCTCCTAGCACATGCATCTTCAAGTAGCATCTGCTCGCTTTGAACGAACAAATGTTGTCTCCACAGTCTGGCAGAGCACGTGCTGCTCTGAGAGAGCAAGTTGACATCTTGTCCACCTTGGACATCTTTCATGAGAACTGGTCAGGGTCTCAGCACTACAAGTAGGACACGAACCGTGAGCCAGGTCTCTCACAGGCAGAAAGAAACCCAGCTGGATTTCCAGGCACCAGCCAAGAAAAACAACGGTCATTTGATTTCGAAGCTGAGAGCATTAAGTTACACGGAGTGCCACAGTGCCGCATGTGCGGAGACCCACATGAGAAACCAGTTTTTGCTGTGTCCCGGTGAGGTGCGCTCTGGATAGACACACTTAACCCTGGAACTGCTCCCACATCAAGAAGATGTGTTTGCTTCCGTGTTTTAAAGATACTGGGTTAAATGCAGGCTTCAGATCAACAGCAAAAAAACCCTCACATGGATTGGGGGATAGGGGTAGAGGTTTTCACCCTCTATTCCTAACGTTTCCCATATCATGTGCAGCAGAACTGGTCTTAGGAAGGGAAGGAACCAAATTATTTAGGAAGGCACCAACTTCTTTATCCTCAAATGTTTTTCTCCAATTTTTCATCTTAGAGCAAGACCACTCAAGAAGGCTTCAAATGGCAACACAAGGGTCCAACTCAACAAGCAAGAGGCAATGTCATTAACCAGTTCCCAAGATGATTAGACTAGGACCTTGCCCTACCAAGATCCATTGGTGCCAGTTGGGAAAGCTGACCCTGCTCCCACAGAGCTCCAGCACAAGCCTCCTTCCCAGTACAACCTGGGATGTCCAAAATGGGATTGCTACTTACTGGCCAAGCTTGGCCATGCTTGGTTTGTAAAGCCTGGGGAAGAGGTCAGCTAAACCCAGTCCAGAAAGGACCAACCGAGACAAAAAAAGAAGTGGAGTCACTTCAATTCAACTTGCCAGAGGACAACAAACTTGCCACAGCCTGCAGTGAACTCCAGGACAGGTAGGTGAGGATGGCAATGACACCAGATGGTTTTACCTGACTTTGGGGGCCCAGGGGAGCCCTTTGGGGAATGATACCCTTTCAATAGGCGGGCGTTGAGCAGGTATCGTGGGGATAATTGCATCCCGCTCCATCAGGTCCAGTTCCCCCTCAATCCCGCTGTCCACGTCATCGTTTTCCTCTTCATCAACTCCTGCTTCATCATTCTTGAAGGGGTCTCTCTCATTGTAGATATCCAAACTGTCTTGCTTCACCAGGGGCTGCAGCAGAAAGGGAAGGAGAAATTCAAGTCACTCTGTGGATTTTATTTCCTTCCCAGATGCTGGCACCAGACCCCACCATCCTGAAAGGATCAAACTCCCAGACATTCCTAAGGTAAGGATTTCCCTCCTAGTTGTTGCCCTGACATCTCTCCCCTAGCAAAAGAGGTGTTTTTCATCCTCAGACCATAACACAACAACTCCAAGAGCAGAGCTAAAAAAAGACGAGCTTGCTGTGAGCAATTTGCTCCTTGGTGCTTATCAGCCCTTTGCCACGGGGTCAGGATGTCCTCTTGCTTCCTCTGGGTCAAATGCACCACGGGGCTGATCTGCCGCGACTGAAATTGGTGGATGAAAAACTGGACATGAGCCAGCAATGTGCACTCACAGCCCAGAAAGCCAAGTGTATCCTGGGCTGCGTAACAAGAAGCGTGGCCAGCAGGGCAAGGGAGGTGATGCTCCCCCTCTGCTCAGTTCTGGTGACACCCCACCTGGAGCCCTGCGTCCAGCTCTGGGGTCCTCAGCGCAGGAGAGACGTGGACCTGTTGGAGTGGGTCCAGAGGAGGCCACAAAAATGATCCGAGGGCTGGAGCCCCTCTGCTCTGAGGCCAGGCTGGGAGAGTTGGGGTTGTTCAGCCTGGAGAAGAGAAGGCTCCGGGCAGACCGGATTGTGGCCTTTCAGTGCATAAAGGGGGCTTGTAAGAAAGATGGGAACAGACTTTTTAGTAGGGCTTATAGTGACAGGACAAGGGGTGATGGCTTTAAACTAAAGAATGAGAGATTCAGGCAAGATATAAGAAAGAATTTTTTTACAATGAGGGTGGTGAGACCCTGGCACAGGTTGCCTGGAAAGGTGGTAGATGCCCCATCCTTGGAAACATTCAAGATCAGGCTGATGGGGCTCTGAGCAACCTGATCCAGGTGAAGATGTCCCTGCTTGCTGCAGGGTGGTTGCTCTAGATGACCTTGAAAGGTCCCTTCCAACCCAAACTACCGTATGATTCTGTAAAACTGGAAAACACCAGAGCACTTGGGAAGAAGAGGAAACGTGCTCCCAAGCACAGGCTGGCTCCTTGAACAGATGATGGTCCCCATTGGAAATGCATCCTGGGCTGTGTGCCAGGAGGATGCGCCCACTCTTACCCTCCGGCTGCGGTGGCCACGCTTCTGCTGCTGCTGCTCCACGAGCTCGATGGAGTAGGTGGGAGGCGAAGCGGCGCGCATGCTGCGCATCACCTGGATGCTGTCCTCTGGCAAGGGCGGCAACCCCAGCTCCTCCCGCTTCTTCACCTTCATCGCCTGCAGGGCTTCAAATCCACCCAGCGTGAACTAGGGACCAACAAGAGAGGAGAGAAAGCAGGGAGTAGACATCCCACCTGGACTTCTGGGCTTCCAGGGGAGCAGCAGTTTGAGGCCATCAAACTGGAGCGTTGAGGATTAAGACACCACGTCACTGGTTTGTTCTCCAGATTTCTCCCCCACCCCACGTCCTCTGCATGGCTCAGCCCACCCTCATCCCAGAAGAAACGCTGCCTTGTGTCAGCTTCCTGTGCTATCCTAAATAACCTCGTTATGGTGGGATTGAATAGTGGGGAACATCCGGGCTGCATCGTCGCTATTCCCAAAATGACTGGTTTCTGGAAAAGGGAAGGGTTTGCACCCACCAGAAGAACCTTCCAGAGCAGGAGCAGGACCTTCTTCATGGGGAAGTGTGGAGCGTGGCCACTGCAGAACTTGGTCACCATCGTGAAGAGCAGAAGAGCAAACGGCTCTTCAGTGTGCACAGGGAAACCTGGTGGAGAGAGGGACCAGGAGCAGGTTCAGAGCAGATACCCCATCCCTGATGTCTCTCCAACGGTCCAGCACAACAAAGGGACCTTATTAGGGCACAATGAACTTTGTGGCTCACTCAGCTCCATCCTGAAGGTCTCCCGGCAGGTTTTCCACTCAGGGGGGTCTGCCTCCTGTTCCACACGGATGTTCTCCACCATCAGGTACATGACACTGAGCAGCACCCTGCCGGGACAGCACGGCAGGCAGGTGATGCAGCCAGCCAGAGGCCACTTTGTCCCCAGAGGACCACAGCCTCCACCCAACATGCTAGTGGGGGGCTGAGAAGGGGTACCTGAGCTCCGTGCTGTCGGCCAGCGAGATGGCCGGCTTCCTCAGGGCACTGCTGCAGGCCTGGCTGTTGCTGCGGGGAAGGGGACGAGCTCAGCACCAGCCATGGGCACGTGCTGCTCCTCACCCTGACCCCCAGTCGTGGCTGCGGCACCTCCCTGGTCCTCAGTGAGGAGGAGAAGGAGGATGAAAGAAGAGGGTGAGGAGGATGGGGAGAAAGAAGATGAAGAAGAGGAGGGTGAGGAGAAAGAAGATGAAGACAACAACTAGGAAGGTGAGGAAGGAGAGGGCAGTGTGTGTCCTCTCACTCAATCTCCATGTTGAGGAGCTCCAGGAAGGCGGTGAAGGTTCCCAGCTGGTACAGGAGGAAGCTATTGTGCCGAGACCAGTACAGGACATCACCTTCGTTATCACAGTCTCCGAAGACTCCTGGAGAGGCCCAAAGGGAGGCACTGGTTAGGGGAGGGAGCTGCCTTTGAACTGCTGGAGCACATGGGACGATCCCAGGAAGGACCTTCACCACACCGACCTGGCACAACCCCCAAGAGAAGGCTTCTCCCGAGCCCCCGTGCCGAAGCCAGGCAGCAGATACGCAGCTGCATCCAGACACGGGGGATGTGGTCCTTACCCTGTGCCAGGTAGAGGATGGCCCGTGCTACTTTGAGCCGCTTGTCCCTGTTGACCACCTCCAGCCCATCCAGCAGGCGCATGATGTAGGCCTTCTGCTGAGCCCCATCCAGCTCCAGCCACCTCCTGCCCTGCACTGGAAAGGGAACACGACAACCAGGCAGGTGTCTCCCTGGGGGTCCCGCTCTTGGCCAGGGGGGCTGCCCCGAGCCATGGCGTGCTGAGCCCAGAGCTAGTACCTTGAGCGTGAAAATCCTCCTCAAAGCATCTCCTGTTGGTGCTGAGTTCAGGCTCCTCGGTGTAGCTGTACAGCTCTGATGGAGAAAGGGGTCAGCAGGGTCCTGGAGGAGTTGCACCCTCCTCCTCATTGCCAAATTCCTGGTGGGACTCTGAAGCAGCCCTACGTGCTCGAGGAGACATGGGGCAGAGACCTCAACTTATCCCTGAACTCTTCCGCAGCTCCAAGGGGCATCTTGCAGCCACACAGTGCTACCAAATTCATCATTTTCATCCCCATGTCCAGTCTGGGCTATTCCCATGCTCCTGCCCACAGCAATGGTGCTCGAGCTGCATTTGCAGTTTCATGGGAAGTTTTTTTTGGAGGGGGGTGGGAATTTTCTGTCTCAGGAGCACCTGGTCAAGACCTGCACCGATTTCACACCCAGCGGCTCGGATATTTTGGGACCTGCAAATTGGGGCTGGACTTGGAGGGACACGACGTTGTGCCTGTTCCTATAGAATTCCTATAGGTCCTACGATGCTGAGCAGCACCGTGGGGGACTGAAACGGTCCTGCAAGGGAGGAGGAAGGATCCCCTCAAAGAAAAAAATGTGCTTTAGCCAGGCCAGCTTGCGCAGCCGAGACATGCAGAACTAAAAATAGTCCCTTTGCTGGGCGAGATACGCTCGGGACCGTGAGGGTTACGGGGCAGAAGCAGCCAGAGTCGGAAGATACAGAATGAGGACTCGACCCATCGTGACACCCGTGATAAAGGGTGACATTTCCCAGCCTGGGCTGTGCCAGCGGGCATGCCGCCCCTCTTCCCACCCCTGCACTCCTGTCATCGTGTCCCGGATAATTTGGAGAGTGGGGTAATCCCCGTGCCCCCACGCGTCCCTTTTGCTCATCCCCGGGGAGCGAGTGGCTCTCTATTAATAAATCCCTCTTGCCCTATTACCATGAGGATGACACCATGCGATACCCATCCCCCATCCCACTCGCCCGACTTCCCGAGGGACTTTTTTTTTTCTTTTTCTCCCCGGTGGGCACCGATCGATAGCAACGTGACACCCAAACGCCGCTTCACCTGCTAACTCGGTGCCGTGGCCATCGGCATCCCCGTATTCGAACTCCAGGTTGGGGCAATCCACTGAGCCCTGCGGAGAGCAGGTTGGGGTTAGCGGGGGTGGGGGGGCTGGCGCATCCCCATGGATATTTCGGGAGGTAGGATGGCTGCCAGCGCTCTCAGCTTTTGCCTTAAAGCTCCTCCAGCCGCCGGAGCAGTCACTGGCGCACAGATGATCTTGACGTGGGGTCTCCAGGGTTTGAGCAGGACGTCCACACAAGGCTACTTAAAATACAGCGCAAATTTGGAAGGCAAGCGTGGGAAAAAAAAAAAAAAAAAAAAGGCATTTCTCAAATCCCAGCAAAAGCAGAAGCAGGACCCAAAAGTGCCAGGGAATATTTGATGCATTTCAGAGCCCCGCATATGCTCCGGGGCTGGTTTGAAGCGAAAGTGCCCAGGAGGATGCAACGCCCCCCGCTCTGTCCTTCGCATCCCAGCTCCAACAGCTTTCGGGGCCGGCCTTTGCCCCGTGGAAGCCCGGAACGTTGTGGATCTTCCCCCTCCTCCCCTGCGGATGAGGAACTGGAGCATGAAACTTCGCCGGAGGATTACGGCGGGGCAGGGAGCGGGCAGCCGCAAGCAGACGACCCAACGCCGGCATCACGCCGCTGTGCCCCGGGGAGGGAACACATGAATGGATAATCAACTAAATTAACATAATTTCTCATTCCGAGTCCCAGCATCCCCTCTCGGCAGTCGGGCTGGAACTGATGCGCATCATCACGATTAATATTGATGACCCCGGAGGATGCACGGCTCCGGACTGAGCCCAACTTGCTCAGAAACGCTGGTTTTTCCGCACAGTTTTCGCAGCCACGCCGGCGGGGCGGCTCGGGGAGCTAAAGCCGACGAGGAATTCGGTGAAGCGCGTGCAGCGCTAATCCGCTTTGCAAGGCCAAGCCAGAGGAGAAACGCAACCCCCGAATTCATGGGCAGGGCTTGGGGGCCACCACTCGGGCAATGTCCCCCGGGGAGGAGGGACCCTTTTTTGGGTCAGCCATCCCCAGGGAGCCCCTTGACCCGCAGCTCCTTGGCAGGGAAGTGAGGTCCTCCCGTCCTCTGCTCACGGGGGGTCCCTCGGTGGCTTCAGGGTGACCGAATCCTGGTGACCTGACCCCAGTCCTGCTCTCCCAGCGTGGCATCCACAAAGCCGGATGGAGCAGAACAGCAGCGGCGAGGGGTTTAGTGGTTTAGGGGAGTTTAGGGGGGTTTAGACGCAGCCCGGGAGGGTTCAGTGGTTACATTATTTGGGCGGGGGTTGGAGGGTGGTGGAAGGGACTGCGGACCTCCCCCCCAGACCCTGGTGAGTGGGGGGGTTAAGTTGGTACCTGGAGGGTGTGGGGGAGCCCATGGCTCAGCTGGGACCTCAAAAGCCCAGCTCTGGGAGTGGGCTGCAGGGGTGCAAGTGCCGGGGGGGGGCGAGGGGGGGAGCGGGGGCAGCCTCCCTGGGGACCGCCACTCTGGAGCGGGGCACCCCTCACCCCCGCAGGACCCCACAAACCCCCAGGACCGCGACCCGCTCCCTCCCGGGCACCCTCCAACCACGGCCCCGCAGGACCCCCACAACCCCCGGGGCAGGGACCCCAAACCCAGGGGGCCGAGCCCCCCCACCCTATCTGGGGTCACCCCCCCCGCCCCAAACAGCGGCCAGAAGAAACCCCCAGGGGGTGGGGAGGTGGCACTGCCACCCCCCGCCCTTACCTCGGACTCTTTCCGCTGGCTCCTGAAGAGCTCCCGGCCCTTGGGCTGGGGCTGGGGCTGCGGCGGGGGCTGGGTTTGGGGTTGGGGTTGGGGTTGGGTTTGGGGTTGGGGTTGGGGATGGGGCTGGGCCGGCCGAGCCCTGCCCGGAGCCGCGGCCGGGGCCGCGCCGCCCGCCGCCTCCATGCGCTGCGCCCCCTCTGCTGCGCCGCCGAGCACGTGGGGGCCGAGCCCTAAGCCCCGCCCCCGTCGCTCCCATTGGCCCACCGCTCCCCGGGGGCGGGGACAGCGGACACACCCTCGCCCTGCCATTGGGCAGGGGGCGGGGCCAGAAGGGCCTGGGGGTGGGGAGGAGCGTCCGGGTGGCGGGGGGGCCGGAGGGGGGGGTGTCCCGGAGGTGATGGGGTGCGGGAATGGGGGGGGGGGGGGGGGGGGGGAAAGGGGGGGGGGGGGGGGTGCTGGGGGGGGGTATGGGGCGTGAGTGGGGGTGACCGGTTTGGGGGGGGGGGCGGGGGCAGTCATGGGGTGCCCCAGGAGCGATGAGGTGCCCTGGGGGTGCTGGGAGCAAGAGGCGGGGGGGGGCGTTATGGGTTGTCCCGAGGGCTGCTGGCAACAGGGGTGTCCCTGGGGGTGCTGGGGTGTCCCCGGGAGTGCTGGCAACAGGGATGTCCTTGGGGGTGCTGGGGTGTCCGTGGGGGCGCTGGCAACAGGGGTGTCCCTGGGGTGTCCCTGGGGGTGCTGGCAACAGGGGTGTCCCCGGGGCTGCTGGGGTGTCCCCGGGGCTGCTGGCAACAGGGGTGTCCTTGGGGGTGCTGAGGTGTCCCTGGGGATGCTGGGGTGTCCCTGGGGGTGCTGGAAACAGGGTGGGCTGGGGGGGGGGTATGGGGTGCCCCTATGGGGTGATGGGTTGGGGGGGCGGGGTGGGGGGGAGCTGGTGGCTGTAGGAGGTGCCCATGGGGCTAATGGGGATGCGGGGGAGGTGGCCATGTGGGTAAAGGGGGTGCAGGGTCCTGCTGGCACCTGGGGGGGCTGCAGCTGCCCCATTGCAGGCAGGGGCCAAGGGTCCCTGTCCCCCAGGCATTTCCCCCAGCATCACCTTCTGGGTCGGGTTGGCCAAACCCCCAGTACCACAATTTTGGTTAAAAACAGCTCCTGGAGGCCTGGAAAACCGGGGTGGGAGGGAGCGGGATTTCCTCTCCCTCTCCACCCAGTGTGGGGGGTGGGGTGGTTGTTTTTAGGGATGACCACGCAGGCACCCGGCCAGGGAGGTGGTGGACGCTCTGTCTTGGTCCTGCTCGTGTCCCGCATCCTTCCCCAGCCACTGGAAAACCAAAAGTCTTCAGGTTGTTGTTTCCCTCCGCCACCCCGGCAGCGTTCCCAGTTCTGCAGCGGGGAGGTGACAGATCGGGAGCAGAAGAGATAACGGGATTTTCCCGGCACCGCTCAACCCCCTCTCCCCAAGGACAAGAGCCCCAACAGCCCCCACGGCCCCAAGGACGCGCGGCTGCCGGAGCAGCTTTCCCAGCCAGGTTTTATACGGCAGTGGTGGGAGCTCGGGGCTATGGCACGGTACCGGGTTTGGGGACAACCTCCCCATCCCCACCCCAGGCCATCCCCATCCCCCATCCCTCATCCCCTCATTGTACCCCCCCAGCCCAAAAAATTCCCCATCGGCTCCTGCCAGACCTGAAAGACGCTTGGGAGAAGCGGAGTTTTCCAATGTTTTATTTGTGTTTTCAGATTACAGAGTCTTTATTGCTGATCTAATACAATCACTCAGACATTAATATTTAAAACATCCTTTTGAAAATGTTACGTTTGCAAAGTTTTTGTTTCCTCACTGCAGGCTGATGACAGGTTTTGTCTTATTCTTGCTAAAGTTCTGAACAGAATTAATTTCCTTATACAATTTTGCTGGTGTTACCTAAATCTCCTTTTTCCTATTTCTTTAAAAATGTGTTACATTAAAAAAAAAAAAAACCAACCCATTACACGTTTAATTTAAAGATGATCACAGAATATGATTCCAGATTGATTAGGAAAAAGCCAAGCAAGCAAAAAAGCTTACAGAAGAAGCAGAACGACATGGAGAAGAGCTTTAAAAATCGAGGTGGGAAAAGCCAGTTGGGATTTTAATGTTAATTTTTTTTTCTTTTCTCCTATCTACCTGGAAGAGAAAACGGGCTTAAAAATCGGCACGAAGGAACTCACGGATGAGGACAGCACCACCGTATGCTGCACAAGCGACGGACGCAGGGGAGGTAAGCGACTGTGTGAGCTGTACCGAAGGGTCATGCGGATGGAGAGGGATTTTCCTGGGGCAGAAGCGGCTGCGGTTGGGACACCTATTTTCCAAAAGCTGCTTTGCTCAATGTGACCCCGCAACTGCCGTTTCACCTTGATCAAAAGCAGGATTTCACGCTGCGCATCTACAGAGAACAATGGAAACCCTGGGGTTCATTGGCTGATGCAGACCAAGGTACTGGAGCACGGGGCAAGACCCGAACATGATGTTTCAAACAGCTCAGGGGACTCTTCCCAAAAATCTCAGGATCTGGATAAAATTCATGAGTGAGTAGAGATTATTTTAGTGACCAGTCTATGACAAAGTCTTCTCAAAGGCCTAAGGTCTTCTCAGAGTCTTCTCAAAGCCCTAACGTCTCCTCAAAGCCTCCTCAAAGTCTCCTCAAAGCCCTAACGTCTCCTCAAAGTCTCAAAGCCCTAAGGTCTTCTCAAAGTCCTAATGTCTCCTCAAAGTCTCCTTGAAGCCCTAACATCTCCTCAAAGTCTCCTCAAAGCCCTAACGTCTCCTCAAAGTCTCAAAGCCCTAAGGTTTCTCAAAGTCCTGATGTCTCCTCAAAGTCTCCTCAAAGCCCTAAGGTCTCCTCAAAGTCTCAAAGCCCTAAGGTCTTCTCAAAGTCCTAAGGTCTCCTCAAAGTCTCCTCAAAGCCCTAACATCTCAAAGACTCCTCAAAGCCCTAACGTCTCCTCAAAGTCTCCTCAAAGCCCTAAGGTCTCCTCAAAGTCTCAAAGCCCTAAGGTCTTCTCAAAGTCCTAAGGTCTCCTCAAAGTCTCCTCAAAGCCCTAACATCTCCTCAAAGTCTCCTCAAAGCCCTAACATCTCCTCAAAGTCTCCTCAAAGCCCTAACATCTCCTCAAAGTCTCCTCAAAGCCCTAACGTCTCTTCAAAGTCTCCTCAAAGCCCTAAGATCTTCTTGAAGGCCTAACACCTCCTCAACAGTCTTCTCAAAGCCTTATAGGTTTTGAGAAATCTCAAAGAGAAACTTGGAATAAGCAAGAAACTTTTATCCAAAACCAAGCAGCTTGTGACCAAGCTGACTTCAGACGTCGGCATCAAGAGCCGTGAGAAGTACTCGGCCGCTGAGATCATAATTCCACAGTTTTTCCTTTCTTGTGCGTGAACGAGCTGCCACAAAAGAGTTTTTTCATGTTGGCAAAGAAGTCCGTGAGGACAAAACAAAAATCTGACGTTGATGAGGGACTTGGGTACCAAAACAGTCTCCACAGGATAAAGGCTTCTGAGCTCACGAGGTCAGGCAATTTTATTTTAGAAGGACCACATTCTCCATGTGAACCATGAAAAGTGATTCCGATGAAACATGGAGACTTGGAAAGTCACCTTGGTCAGCGTGCCATGCTGTGCGCAGCGTTCAGGCAGGACATCCTAGCCTAAAACAAGTAACTATGGCAAACCTGTTCTCCATCGGCTCTGGTGCATCAAGATTTGAGGTGAATGAAGGGTTTTAGTGATGCTAAACTCTTCCCCGTGCATAAAACTGGGGTGGGGATTACTCCGGCACACATCTCTCGCACTCAAAGGGGATTTCCAGATTTCATTGTACAAAGATTACTAGAAAATAAAACTCCAAAGATTTCCAATGAGGACTGAAATTCAGCTGGAGAAAGACCTTGAGTGGACATGGGTCCTCCCAGCCGGGATGGCCGACGAGCTCCGCTTGGGTTTGGAAGAGCTCCCCGACACGTGAGCAGCATTTGTTGGTGAGGTCACAAGGCTCTTCCACCAGCGCGGGCACGTGAGGCAGCCCCACAGCCCCACCAGGAGTGTGACTTTGGTTGAACCGTAGGAGGTTGGCACTCGTAACGTAAGCAGCAGGAAAATACTGCGGAGCTGCGAAGAAGGGAGCGGTGGTGGGTCCTACCCCACCGCCACCACATCCATTAGGGTCTGCCTCCAAGTGGGCACCGCTCTGCCCTCCCGGCTCCTACTGCACGCTAGGGGCTATCCCTGGCTGACGCTAACGACCGGACCCTTCGTTACAGCTTTCAGCAGTGCTAAGGCAAAGTTCACCGACTCGCTGGCAGAACCGTCCCTCGGGCAGTTCGGCAGAATCATGAGAGGTTTCTCCAGCGATCACCGGCGAGATTTACCGCTTCGCTGCCAAGGCAGCACCTGGCTGCTTGGCAGCGCCTGGAGCAAACGAGGTTTTTAGCTGCATTGTCAAATGGCATGAGAAATGCAAACCCAGCTGCCCTCCGGCCGACTCGCAGGGCTGCTGGGATCCTGCTCCACTGGAAGAACCGCTGGGATGCGAAGGAAACCAAAAGCAACGTGCGACCTCCAAGTCGGATCCCGCGGCTCCCATCGTGCGCGTCGGATTAACGGTGATAACGGACTGTTCCAAGTACATCGCAGCGATTCCATTCCACCAGCTTCTTCCTTGCCTCTCCCATCCTCCCAGCCCCAAAAAAGAACAACCCAAAGAGAAAAATGAAACAAAACGGAAAGAATTCCACCGTCTCCCAGTCCCGCGGCAGTACAAACACCAGTGGCAGAGGCCGCATGTACAGTATTCTAATTTAATAAATAAATAACCTAAACACACTGTCTACTATGTGAGCAAGCCCAGCTCTAACTTAGGAAGCTTGCGCTGTTTCATCCTGTACAGTAGTTGAGAAAAGACTTGGGTTCTTGTTCCTCGCGATTCTCCGGGATACAGCGGCGGGAACTTAATATCTGGGGAAAAGAAGAGAAAATGAGGGTTTTGGTGAGCTGCTGGGGAAGAGACGTGAAGCTCCCCCAGCATCGACGCTGTATTTTGGGAGAGGCAGACACCAAGAAAAGAAACGCTTTAGAAAGGGGCTCGGTCCTCGTCTCCTCCCCCCAGAATACCACATTGTATTTAACCGCCTGCCCTCGCTGCTTGAACGCTGACTCTCGCTTCCAGTACGGGAAGGGGAGAATTCAGCGGCGCCCAACTGATGCAGGGACTGAGTCTCACTGGTTTGTGGCAACGTCGGCTCGGAAACCAGGGAGGATGCACTGCAGGTGCAAGAGCAAATGCCTTAAACACCAAAGCCTGGCTCAAACTGGCTGCATTTATCAGAAAGGCCCCCGTTAGACTGAGACCTAAAAGCAGATCATTCATGTCGCAAATGAAGCTACAGGTAAGGAGAGAGATGCTCCCTTTAACGAAGCAAGGTGTTGACCTGCATGGGAATGAAGTCTAATTGCCTCTTATATCCAGAACTAGAGGCTAAGTGCACCTGGAGATCTCCGCTCACCACTCGTCCTACGCCCCTACACATCAAAATGGGGAACTTTGGAAAACTTGACTCCTTGCCTTTATCTGGAGGCCTAAATTCCTGCAGGACACCAAGCTGAAGCTGTTCAAGTGTATCTCCACCCCGTGGTGCAAGGGGGATGTTTGAGCTGGCATGGCTCTCCCTCGATGCAGGGAATTTGCCGTGACCTTCTGCTTATCCCAACTTCTCTGTGCGTGGGACAAACCATGCTCCCCGCAAGGCCGGGACTAATGCCAGATACTGAAACCGGGCAAAGAAAATTGAACCGGAGGAAATTCCACCCTGGAAGGGCATGGTGGTGCAGCAGCACCACAACAATTTTGTACATAGCACAGGGCAGAAAAAAAAATGCTCAGGATCTGGAAAAAAAGAACCAAACCCCAAAACTGGAGCATTTTGGTGCGACATTGCTCTCATGTGAGTGCTGAAGGCCTGCACGCCAAGAAAATGCCTTTTCCTGCAAGAAAAGGATTGAGGCTTCAAACCCCCCCCGCCCCAAAGTTGATCTGTGTTTGTGCAAAGCATTTTCATGGTAAAAAATGCGTTGCAGTGTTGGCTACAAGCATAAGCCTGGAAAGGGCAGTGATCCAGGGCGCTTGTACTGAAAATCACAATTATTTTGGATTATTTTGGGGGATCAGCACAGCCTGTGCTGGGGGAGGAGAGCCATCAAGCCAAGGCTGCCCGAGCAGCCCCCAGCGCGAGGGGCAAAGGCTGCTCTGCGCCACCTCATCCTTCGTCAAACTTTAAAAATAAAGCTGTCATCTGAGTTGGCCGGATGGCACCGCTCTGCCGTTTGCCACGTCTGGGCGACAGCTGCTGCCAGATACAAAGGGCTCGTCTCCTGCCAAGCGCTCTGCGTCACGGTTCCAACCGCGCCGTCCCCTTCCGGCCACTTTCTACGTGGTGATGGGAATTATCAGAAAGCCTGTGGTACCTCCTCAGGGGACCAGTGGGATTAAACCGCGTCCCCTCTTATCCCCCCCAACATGCATACCCCAAACTCATGGCAGAAGAAAGAGAGAGGTTGAGGAGCAGCACCTGTAGTAGTTTGGTTTGAAAGGTCCGTTCTTATTCAGCCCCAGGTATTTTGCTTGTTCATCCGTTAGTTCTGTCAGGTGGGCGTCGAACGTCGGGAGGTGAAGGCTTGCCACGTACTCATCTGAAACGATTTCAAGCCTCATTAGTAGGGTAAGGCAACGAGTCCCCTCCTGCCGTGCACCAGGTCCCTAAAGCCCCATCTGGGAAAGGCATCGCTCCTCACGCCGTTGCTGCTAAATTTCAGGACTGCTTTCCACCCTGAACGGGGAAACCAAGGCTCTCATCTATTTTGAGTTAGAGGGGAAAACCAAACCTTCCTCTGAAATACCCTTCTGGCAGGACTCCCAGGTTTGCAAGCCTGGATGCTCTACTGATGCAGAAGCCACTGGACATTTCTGGTAGGTGATGCCTAACGCCCAAGCTAGGGACAAGTTGCACCTGGTCTCAAAAAATACAATTAACACAAAAAAGTCCAGTTTTGCAGCAAAAGCGCGGTCAGTATAGCGGTACAGGGCCTGTGTCCTCAGGAGGGGGCTCTGCTGGCAGAGCTGTTGGTCAAGCACTACGTGTCTTCGCAGCCAACGAAGGCAGCTCCGTTGGCAGAAGCCCTACATGAAAATCCCCTCCATCAGCGCGATGGGCCCCTGCGGTCAGCCAAGCACGTCAGCCTGTTTTCCCCAGGTGGGACGGAGAAACAACACGTCCGTCCAATTTAGCGAAGAGCCCAGACCCAGTGGGAAGAACTTGCTGGAAGACCCTGAGCTTGGCAGAGTGGCAAGCAAGAGAGCCCAGGCGGCTGCGATGCCCTGCCGTCCTCAGCCCCGCTTAGGAAAACCTCCCATCTGTTCAATCTCAAAACCAAAAAAAGAGAAGGCCGTGAGTACATCTTTACCCATTTTCTTAGGCAGCAAGTACACGTCTTGCTTGTAGCGGCCTTCAGGAGCGTTGTAGAGCTCTATCAATGCCAAAGCCTGGATGGAGAAGACACTTAGGTAAGTAACTGCTGCCTGCTATGGAGCCAGATGGTGCTTTCGGCTCAGCCCAAACCCTACTCGCCTGCGTGGTGGCAGTGATGGACAAGACAAAGGTGGGGACGGTGGAGCAGCTCAGGTTCAGCAGGCGGCCCTGGGAAGCAAAAACTGGTTGTTAGCTTAACACAGCACCAAAACCACTTTAGAACCCTGAAGATGGTACAAGGACCACCAGAAAGCACCAAGGAACACCATTTGTCACATGCACTTGAATCCCAAGACAGTGGTTGCCCTTAGAACTCAGTGAAACTATTTAGAAGTGAAAAACTGATCAAATACCCATGGGAGATCATAGAATCACAGAATCGTTTGGGTTGGAAAAGCCCTTTAAGATCGCCGAGTCCAACCGTTCCCCTAACCCTGCCATCCCACCACTAAACACCCTGGAGTGGGGTAAGGAAAAACATGGGAGCTTTTCTGGGCTCCAGTCACCCATGGGTCAAACCAGGGTTACACCAAGCCTTTCAACCAGAGGGACTACGGAGCTGCCGAGGCCCGAGGAGGTGATTTCTGGACGGACTTTGGCTCCACCACTCATCTAGTCCTTGTTTTCTTCCTCCTTTGCCAGCAACTCACCTCTGCCAGAAGGACTATCCTCTTCCCATCCGGCCAGATGACGTGGTCCACCTGGGACCTCACCCTCTCCCAGGTCAGCTCGGGCGTACGCAGGCTTGCCTGAAACACGGTGTTAAAATGGTTAAAGCGCCGGCAGAAGACCAAACCCCAGAAGCTACATAACAGGAATGAAAAGAGGAAACAACTCGCTGGCATTGTCCTAGGCTTATCGTGTCCTTTGGGTCCGGCTGCAGTCCCAGACCAATGAAACCTTTATGAATCATAACCGGGAACTATTTTTATGATTACAATACATCAAAGCTCCAGCAACAACTATTGTTTGAGCTCTTCTGGCTGAAGAGGATTCATGGTCACCGACTAAACTGTGCATGGCTGCGGCCACTTCTTTCCCGTGCCGAAAACGGCTTTAAACCCATGGGTTTGGCCAAGCAATTCTCCACTGACCTTCAGACCAGACCCTCTTGTTTTTCTACTCGTGTGGCACAGGTGAGCAGATTCCAGTGCCGTTCGGTAAAGCGCGGCGGGGTGGAGTGTGCTTGGTGGCACCAAGCTGTGCTTTCGGCTGGGGCTTAATGGTAAAAGAGCACAAAAGCAGTGGGATGGGCTGGGGAGGGTGGTTCACCGACTCTCTGGGGAAGGGATGGATACCAGACACAACGTTGGAAGCTGGAACAATTTGTCTGGCTCGCTGGCATCCTTTGGGATCACAGGAATGATGATGACATATCTGACGGCGTCTGCTGAGACGCGGGGAGCGATGGATTATTTCATCTCCTCCCAGGGTCTTGCTAAAGCAGCACAGGTCAGAGGTGGGTCCCAAAAGCACCGTCACCCCACCCCGTTGCCGTCCCTGCTCCCGACGCGCGTCCCTGCGCTCACCACGTCGATCTCGGTGTTGGAGTGGCCCATGTTGCAGACGATGCAGCTGTTCTTCATCCGATCCAGGTGTTCCCTGGTCACCACGTTCTTGTTGCCTGCCAGACAGCAAAACCCGTAAGAAAAAGCCGTGTTGGCTTTCCCCGCCTTTTTGCCTTTTCCTTCGGAAAAAAGACGGACCCGGTTACGGGGTTCACATCCCTGACGACCCATCCTCCTGCCCTGGGAACCCCGTACCTGTGCAGGTGATGACAATGTCAACTTGTCTGATGACTTCATTGAGTTTCACGAGCCGGAATCCATCCATGCTAAGAGGAGAAGGGGGAAAGTAGTCTGAGAAGCAGCAAAAATGGGCCAAAAATAGAAAAAAAAAGCCATTGAGTGATTCTCAGACACTCATTTTAACTTTCTAATGCCAGACTGGAAAACAGCGAGGCAGCATGCGAATGGCCGGGTACCCCAAGCCATCAGGAGAGTTTCTGGAGTCAACCTGGAGGATTTGGGACCGTTGTGGGGCGAGGTGAAAAGAGATTTTTTGAGGGGTTTTGCATTTTCTGTCAAGGCCTCCGCATCTGCAAATCTCAATTTTTAACTGAGACAGCTTTTTTAAAGCTGCTACTCCTACAAAGTACATCCAGAAGATGCAGATACGCCCTCCTGCTGCAGAATCCTTTCTGATATGGATTTAGATCATCTTTAAAAAAACCCCAAGCCCACAGATGTCTATCATTAACCCTCCCATCCGTATTTAGGCACCTACACAATCTTTAAAGTGCTGAACACTCAGCAGGTCTTGCTGACTTCACCGAGCAAGGTGTATTCAGCACATCGGATAACAAGGACAGGATATATTTTTTTTAGGATTTGTTGACAGTCCTCCTGAGAACTTATTTTGGTGACTCTCACAGAGCTGCAAAATCATAGTTACTATAAAAAAAAGGAATTTTTTTCTGCTGTATGTCCCAGTTACTGGGGTTTTTTTCCCCCCACTGCAAACTCCTTACGAAAGGGGCCACACCGCGTTGCTTTGTGTATTGTCTGGGAAGGGGTTTCTGCAAATGATCCGATTCACAATTAAGGATGCAGGTGCTGGATGTGCCACTTGTGAAGGTCGCAAAGTGAACCGAAAGTTGATCAGCTCTGCTAATTAAGCAGGGCTCATTAGTTCTCTCACTGCAACAGCCCTTTGAAAGCTTGCTGTTAGGAGGAGGCTGCGGGTTTAATAAGGCTCTGGGTGTTTTGGGGACTCTGCTTTCACAGTCACGTCCCGTCTCGCACCTTGGGATGCAGAAGCAGCATCTCTGCACCAAAACAACCTTCACCTGGAGGAAACGAGGTCGGGTGGAATGGCAACGTGCCCGTGCGAGGGGACAGCCGTGCGCTTTCAGCCCTGTGTCAGGGTACCGGCGTTAGTGAGGAGGGGTTTGTGAGGGGTGGGTGATCACAGAAACCAGAATACCCCTCGGGCGAGGGCGTGTGCACAGCGCGGCGAAGCCCGGGTGTGCACGCCAAAGGTCGCAGTTCGCTCCCGACAGCCTTCCAAGCCACGTCATTAAACTCTTTCAAGCCGTATCATTAAAACTCCTGGCCACTGTGGTTACGATTTTATGCAAGTTAGCACGTGGGATACAGATAACCCGGGTGATGCTTTAGCACAGGAACCCTTTTCTGGCCGTAGGAGAGAGCTGTGGGTCCCTCTGAGGGCACAGAGAGGCCATGAATCCCTCACCAGCGTCCCTCTCGGGAGGGACTGCTGCTGAGTGGTTTCTGGCCATGGTTTTCCTGGGGGTAAAAAAAAAAAAAAAAGCCTAAAGAAGAAGCTGGGCTCGGTGCGACTGCTTACCAGGCCTGGAGGGCACAGATCGGATCGATCTCTGTCACGTACACTATGGAGCCCATGGCCTTCAAAGCAGCACAGCAGCCCTTTCCAACCTGGGGAGGGAGAAGAGCACAGAGGAAGAGTGAGATGCCAAGAGCTCGGGAGACGCCGAGCGTCGATACGGCCGTGGGAAGCTTCCGGGGGATGTACGACCCCGGGCGTCTCTTCTGCGGCCCCAAGAGCCCTTGCAACGCTCTTAGCAACTCGGGTTTGCACGTACTCCATCTCTGGTGCATAAAATTCCCGGATTTGGAGTAATCTAGGACCTGAGTCAGGCCCAGTTTAGCTAAGAGAGGGACTAAAAAATATAAAAGTGCCGTTGATTTTGATCCCAGGGAGTTCTTTTCCCCCCAAACACCCTGGTATGTAAAAAGCACCACGGTAATGAGAGATTATGCTTATCTCGGGGAAAGTGTTAAGAGTCTCTTGTAACCTCTTCTCTATTTAGGAAGCTTAACTCTTTAATCTTGGAGGGTTAACAAGCTCTAACCTTTATATAGCACAGACAGTGCAGCTCACAGGGGAATTCAGGGGAAAAGTTAAATGACCAAGGGTTCCCAAAAAATGTGATTACAGGGGAGAAAATTGTCTCCTTTCAGCTCTTCAGGACAAAAAAAGCCCCCCAAAAACCCAAGTCCCAGTACAGCCCCCACCGCGCAGCCCACCATAACTCGTCCCAACAAGGAGCGCCGAAGGGTGGGAGGGGATTCCTCCGTTTGGGGGTGAAAGCACCGGGGTAAGCCAAGATTAACTTCTCTTTCTTGACCTCAGCATGCGACGTTGTGGCTGCACAGTGCGGCTGCAGAACCCAGCCCCCCCGAGTACTTTAATAGTATATTAAATAGGGTATGGCATAGAATATAAATACAAAGATAATGTTGATAGATGATATATTGATATCCGGGTATGTCAATACTCAGATATTAAAGATGCTCGGAATACTTAATACTCATGCCTTTTAAGGTTTGGTGTCTGTTTAATACTGAAGAAATACACTGGAAATCAAGAAAATCTTGGATTTTGGCAAACCGGTCGGGTTTGAAGGAACCTGCAGCTGCAGAGAAAAGCCACGAGGACAGGAAAGCTCGGTCGGGTAAAGCCATGCAAAGGATGTGCCGACTTCGCATGCAGTACCCGCACGTAAGCCGCCAACCCCTTACCTCCCCGTAGCCACAAACCACTACTTGCTTTCCTCCAAACATCATGTCCGTTGTCCTTTTCAGGCTGAGAAAGAAGAAAAAAAAACAACCGATGAAGGTCCCTTCCAACCCAACCCGTTCTGCGATTCTGTGATCCCACTGACGACGCTGTGAGGGACAGTGTCCTCCTGTTCGCTCCTCCTAAACCCCAGGGTTGTATCCTGTGTCCCTGGGGGCACGCAGCAATTCTGGGTGCGGAGAGAACCCGAAAGGAACCTAAAACCCAACCTTCTTCTTTGGTAAGGGTGGGTGCTACTAGTGAAATGCAACAAAGAGGAAGGATTTGGGGTTTGGATCCCTTTTTTGTGTTGTTTTTTTGTTGCATCCCTTTGTTTTGGTACTCCAGAAATACTTAAAAATCTCTTTAAAAAATTTTTTTTATTGATTTTTTTTTTTTTTAAAAATCAAAACAGCCCGCAGCAATAACATCAGAAGACGCAGGGAAGTGGCAGTTCGTTGCCAGAATCCCAGTGGTCCCCGCACATGAAGCTCTCCCTTCCACTCGGTTTCCTTCTGGTTTCTCCCTGAGAGTGCCCTACATTAGGGGCTATTTTTAGCAGGCGAGTAAATAGGTTAGCAGCGCGGGGAAGGTGAAATTCCCTTGCACTTCCAAAAGAATTCAGATAAGAACCACAGCAGATTTAATTGCACCTCTGCTCAGATTTCCCTTGGCCCAGTTTTAGATGCCTGGGCCGGACTTAACTCAAATCCCAACTTGTCCTACCCATGAGGTCCGTCACCCATCACAACAGAAGACAAGAAAATAAGGAAGATTTTAAAGATTTTAAAGTTTCTTAGCCCCCGACAGCATCTGCTACACATAGAACACGGAGCTAAACGTTGCGTCCTCGGGCACTCAAAATCTGGGGGCAACTCTTCACTGGGTGGCAGCCGACCCCCACGCCAGAGGCTGCCTTGTGTGTCTTGAACCCTGCGACCACAGAGCACAGGCACGGCCACAGTGAAGAAGGAAGGGCTGCTTAATTAAAGGAATTACTTCATCAGGATGTTTTCACAGAATCATGGAATAGTTTCGGTGGGAAGGGACCCCCAGAGGTCACCCAGCCCAACCCC
>BOSO01000561.1:0-15024 GCA_018403395.1 Gorsachius goisagi
GGAGAGCAACAAAGCTGGTGAGGGGTCTGGAGCACAAGTCTGATGAGGAGCAGCTGAGGGAACTGGGGTTGTTTAGCCTGGAGAAGAGGAGGCTGAGGGGAGACCTTATCACCCTCTACAACTGCCTGACAGGAGGCTGTAGCCAGGTGGGGGTCAGTCTCTGCTACCAGGTAACAAGCGATAGGACGAGGGGAAATGGCCTCAAATTACACCAGGGCAGGTTTAGATTGGACATGAGGAAAAATTTCTTCATGGAAAGGATTGTCAAGGATTGGAACGGGCTGCCCCTGGAAGTGGTCGAGTCCCCATCCCTGGAGGTATTTAAAAGACCGGTAGATGAGTTGCTTAGGGCCATGGTTTAGTGGTGGGATGGCAGTGGTAGTTTAACGGTTGGACTTGATGATCTTAAAGGTCTTTCCAACTTAAATGATTCTGTGATTTTGTTTTCGCTGGAGAGATGTCTGACACACACCTGCATAGCTCAGCATCGTTTCGGTGACAGGCAGTGCGTCTTAACACTTCTGGTCAGCCCTTTCTGGTAGGGAGCTGCTGGCCTGTGTCCTTGTAACCTCAGAGATGAACCGCCATGGTGATGCACGCTTGGGGCGACTGTTGGAGGAACATGGGAGACTGTTGCTAGCGGAGGTAGAGCACCATGTAACAGCTGAGCATTGCATCCCTTGCTTCTGGTTGCATGTGATGTACCAAAAGCCAAAACCATCCAGGAGCAAATGGCAGAAGATTTCACCCACTCCCATGCGATGTTGTGTGAGGTCATGAGTCAATCCTGTTCTCAGTGTGTTCTGGCAGTTTTGGATTTAAAGCCACTGGATTTTCCAGAGACCGTTCGTAGTCCCTCTTCTGCAGAAAGTGAACTCCTGCTCAGTTTGTTGAGCTTGAGAGCACTTTTTTTTTTTTTTTTTTTTTGTTCCAGGCAAGGATTTTTCTGGTGCATCATTCTGGCATGTAGCTGGTTCTGGGCTGCTTTGTTTTCGTGTGGCTGGGTGAGCCTTCAGTTGGATGTTCTGGCTGCAAGAAATGAAGTTGCTAGTGATGAGCTTAGTTTTCAAAGTTAATGAGGAGCATCAATTTGAATTCTTCTATAAATATTTATGGCATTTTTTTTTTTTGCATGTCCTTGTCCTGAAATGTGTTCAAGAGGTCTGATTTAGATTGACGTAAATCTGAAATTCAGTCTAATGCCACAGGAAAACAGACTAATTAAATGCAAAGTTGAGAAATTTATTGCCCCCTTTACCTCTCTTCTTCCAGAATGCTTCTGCATTTTAGTCAGGGTTTTCCATGCACGACTGCACAGCACATGCGAAGCAATGCCAAATGCTGTATTTATGAGAATGTAAGATGAGAAAAATGTTGCAGCAGGGCAGAGTTAGTCTCCATTAGAATCACAGAGGAGAAAAAGAGTAAAAAAGAGCAACCTATGCAGTCCTTCTCTGTAATTATACGTTACTTTGTCAAATGTTTTTGTTACTAAATTTAACAAGGAGAGTGTGAGTTGCTTACATTTAATTACAGAAAAGATGCTGTTGTCCTTTCTGATTGCTGATTAGTTTATGATTTGCCTTCTGGCTAATTATTTTTTGGGGGAAATTCTCCCTCCTGTGAGTTCTCTGTTGGAGAATAGTTGTCCCACTACAGGCGATTCATGGCATCAGAAGTGGTCCTTCAGTTCTTTAATTATTTGATAGTCTTTGAAAGCATTTCTTGACATGAGAAGTTTGGGTGCCTCCATTTATTGAGTCTTTTTGCATGAATTTGGAGAATTTGTTTATTGTCAGTGGTGCTGAACAGAACCACGTATTTTTACTTCTTGAGAGGGTACATAATGGCTGGAGAGGACTTAAATCCTTCAGTGCTAGAACAGCGTTTCTGGCTATAAATTAAAGTTTTCATAGTGTGTCTACTAGACTGTAAATCAGACCGAACTGGAGTCAATATTTTGGCCCTTACGTCAGCTGATTCTGTATTTGCATTGGTGCAGGCTTTCTCAAACCTAGGTAAGCAAGACCTATTTTTGTGCCTTTAAATATGTCGTAGTGGCATTCAGACATCTTCTGTGAAATGATGGGGAAAAATGACACTTTGGATTGTCAAATTTATTGTCTTTCAGTGACTTTTAGGTCTGCACAGCTGAGTTTCGAAATATGCCTTTGCCTAGGAGCCAGTCCTGTACATTTAGCCAGCTGAAACCTCAGGCAGTGTTTTCTTTCTTTCTCATGTGGTGTTGCCAATACGAAATGCCCAGTAATTATTCCTGTGCAGCAAAACTCTTTTAATGCTGCTGCAACTCCTTTTTTTCTCTGCAGGGCTGAAAAAGGTGAAGGGCAGTATTTCTGTCCCTGGAGTAAATAGAAAGTAATTGAAATGCACACAGAGAGCACATCTGATGAGTAGCAAGCTGCTGGTTGTTTTGGTTTTGGGGTGGGTTTTTTTCTCCGTCTCTGGGCATAACCCCAAAGTGTTTGGCAAGAAATATTACTGCCAGGAAGGCCTTACAGTTATTATCTATGACTACAAATATGGTACCGGTTACCTTAACTTGCATGTAACATTAAGCGGGGTTGACTTACATCTTTCTTTTGGCTTATTTTGTACCAGTCGTTTAAATCACTTGCCCTTTGTGTAGAATTCATGCCTGAAAAAGGAATTCTAACTGAAGAAGAAACATTGAATTCCTTTCCTTTAGTAACATGTTCCTGAGGATGGTTTTTTTTTTGTTTGTTGCTTTTTTTTTTAAAGTTCTCTTAAATTCTGTCTCTTGCTCTTGATTTCATTAAAACAGCATGTCCGATAAATGGCTGTTAAAATCATTGACAATGCGTACTGCAAAACTTTGGAGTTCTTTTTGTGTGCCATGGTTTATTCTGTACTAAAGAGACTAGCATTAAAAATATGTGTTTCTTGCTTTAAAAGGCAAATTACTAACATTTATTTTCTCCCTGGCAAGCAGCACACAAGTGGAGTTGAACATTTGAAAGCAAACTGTTGATCTGAAACGTATCTTGTCAACTTAGAGCTATTGTAGTTAACTACAAATCAGAAACGGAGTGTACCCCTGTTTGAGAAACCATGCCAGATCCTTAGGGTAACATTTATGTTGCCCCTTCTCTTTTTTGAGCATGTCAGTTCCACAGTTTTTAATGAGATCAGATTTATAAACTGATAGGAGCAGAGCTTGTGCATGTGTTTAATGCATTTTGGTGCATTCAGAGGTAATAGCATTGGGAGTGTGTACGTATGTCCTTGGTTTTCACAAATAAACTTGTTATGTTCTTGGTGATTCATCTTGCTGTTTTCTGGCAGAAAACTTTTTTTTTCCCTCCAACTAGTGGTAATATTATTCAGTTTTCTGTAAACTCAGTAGAATTGATGTTTATCTATTAAGGATGCAAAACCAAGGGGGAAAATAGGAGGTTACATTTATTCTGGGATAAGTATCTGCAGTTAATGGAGTTACCATGAGGAATTAATGTGTCTTACTATTCATATTCTTTAATTCCGCTTGAACTGCCCTCTAGCTATCCATTTAAACGCAAGCTTGAATGCAACTTAAACAGGGTGACTGGAGCAGGGCAACATTAAATACACTGACTCATCACAGCACATATTTAGGTATTTAGATGAATATTTAAGTGCAATTTCTCAACCTGGCTCCAAGTAAGCAGATAAAGAAAAGGGCCTTTTTGATCGCATCGGTCAGGCAAATGAGGCTGCTTTTACATGAGCTTTCTTTGACTCTCCTGAGGGCTTCTCTGCTCGAAGCAGAAGTGGGAAAACAAACGGCTGTGTATTCCCTGTCACCCATTACAGTTATGTTTTATGATGGGGTTTCTTTGCATTTGGGCTTGTCCTTTTGGTCTGTGTTGCACCACACGCAGTTGGTCCCAGCCCTGTGAGTGGTGCTTTCAGCCTCAATGATGGTTATAAATAGGCAAATCTAGTGAAGGCTGAAGGTCAGGACTATTCCTGCCCTACTGCATTGACCTGCTCTGAGCAGTCACAGGCTACAGGAGTGTTCTCATTTGTTTCAAATGAGGAAAGTAACGTGGCGTTTGGGTGGGCGCTGTAGGTGCCATCTTACTGATGGTTCTGCTGGGCGTCTTCCTGAGGGTCCGTCCTGCCCGTAGCAGCCAGTCACTGCAAGACCACCGCCTCTTTGGCCGGCGTGCCCCAGTGTTTGGTGAGTGCTCTGTCTGAGTGAGCTTAACGCTTTAAAAGAGTTACTTGTATAGAAATTGTGCTGACACTCAAAGGCGGCCTGAAAAAACCCCTATCCTCTTGTGTTTGGTGGATCCTGAGTCTTTTCAACTAATTACCAGTGGCTTGGTTTTCATTAGTCCTGGAGGTTGTTAGCTCCCAAAGACTTCACCTGCAGCTTTGTTTCTTCAACATCACCGAAGAGCAACACTTGGAGATTGAGTTACTCATTCATGTCAGTCTTTCTGGCTCATAAACAACCCTGCTGACTCCACCTAAGTGAAGGCCAAGCCAGCGTGCAGACCTACCTTCCCACCACGTTAGCGAGGAGCTGTTTCTTTAGGAAAAGAGACCCTTGTAATCACAAGCGTGTCTGCTTTGTATCTTCCTGTTGTGTATATGTATTGCCACGTATTAGTTACTTATTTGTGTGCATTTTAAGGCTATGTTTGTATACACTGTTCTTTTCTTTCTTCTCTGCTGGAAGTATTTCACTTGTGGTTATCCACAAGATTACCAAATCACTACATTATGGTTGGTCTTTAACAAATGTCATTGGCATTGCCACCACAGGAGAGAAGGAGCAAGGTGTGCTGGCTGGCCTCTTGAGGGTGCGACAGAAAACTCTTCCTCTCTTGCTAGAAGATGCTTAAGTTACCTTGCCGAGACCAAGTTCAGTTTTCCGGTTTGAAATGTTTTCTTCTTGAGTACGGGCATTTCTTGTATCCTGTAAAAAACCAGAGCGGTATTGACATACTGTGATGCAAGGCCAGATTTGCTGGTGTAATATCCAGCTGTGATTATGGACTGCTGTGGTATTTTCAGTGCTGGTGTTACTGAGACCTCACCTGCGAGTTTTGGACAATTATTTCTCTGAAATGCTTTTCCTTAAAACTAGCTTTTGTCTTTCAACAAAAGTCATTTTGATTGTGTCAGGAGTGTTTGATACAGTTTCCTGGCTCACTTTCACTTCCCATAGGTTAATACCCTCTTAAGTGTATTTAAATGTATAGTTAAAATGTACTTCCTAAATGACCTCTGAAACATGTACTTCCAGTCCTGGTAAGTCTATGTAAGTGTAACTTGAGCAAAATTGTACAATGGAAAAAAAAGGGAAGAGGAAAGAATAGCTTTTCTTCAGCTCCTTTAAACATCCGCATGACCCCCCCCCTTGCTTCGGTACGCATCTTCCTCCCATTTGTAGTAGGCTTAGATTGTTTTTAGCACTCACACTTTATTTCCTGGAGACTGATGCGATTTAGCACTGCAGAGGGACCAGAGGAAATGATCTCTTGACTGAGTCTATTAATTATTGTTCCCCCGAGAATCTGTTTCTTCTTCAGAAAGAATGGCAATAGCAAACAGAGAAAGCACACTGGAAACAAGCTCGTGCAATTATTACTCATGTGTTGGGCAAATTAGGGGACTGATCCTTTCCCCGAAGGAAAGGTTTCAAAGAAGCATATTTATTCTGTTTTGATGTAAATTTTTATAAGAAAATCAGTCGTTGAGCCTGTAATTCTTCATACGTGCCTGGAGCTTGAAAGTGATTTCTTTGGCAGGAAAATATTTGGAAAGTGTAGCAAAATTCCACTTGGCCAATATCTAGGAATGCAAGACACGGGGGACCTCCTGGGCCGCGTATCCCTGCCCCTTTCTGTTGCACGCAGCTACGTGTAATCCCTTACATAAACAGAGCAGGCTCTGTGTCTCAGGAGTTTTTCTTCCATTCACTCCTTCCACTGAAGGGCTCTTCCAGAGCCCTGTGACTGATAGTCATCTTTTCATATTGGCCTAAATTCATTCTTGGGGCAGCATGAGCTTTTAGCTTAAATGGCACTTTTACTGCCCTGGTGTTTATCCAAGTTTTTCCCCCCTTCATTTACTTTTGGCTGAGGAAGGATGGCCTGCCCTTTGCTGTGATGGACATCTTTCTTCTACCTAGAAACCAGCCTTTGCGCTTGTTGCTTTCCTCAGGTGTGGGCTTCATGCACAGTGGAAACGAGAGCAGAGTGATGGGAGCTCCTATTGTGGCCTGAAGTCAAGGAGAAAATGTCCTCTCTCCTGATCCCTCCCCCACCCTGACAACTATAAATGGAGCCCGAGCTTAGCAGTTGACATCAACATCGCAACAGTCTTCATTTAGATGAATATCGCCCTTGGCAACCTTTTCAACTCATAGCTCTTTTTCTTTTTTTTTTTTTTTTTTTTAATTTCCCATCTTTTAAATAGATGCCCTAATCAGTTTTATTCTGCAGTTCCTCAAAAGCATCCCCTTGGAGACTGGGATCTGCTGCCTCCGCAGGCAGAGGAGAGGGAAGCTGGGCACATACCTCATCTCTCTCACTCATGCTGGAGTTTATCTTGAAGTGTGTTTTGCATGGCTCCTGGTTTGGGGGACAGAAGAGGGAGAGGTGGAGTTGGGAGGTAGCAAACTGTACCTACGGGGGATGAAAAAGGAAGGAAAAGGGCAAAGTATTGATGAGAAAGAGAAGGGTAGAGCTGAGGAGACCCCACTGCCGTTGTGTTTGGAAGCCAGCGCTGATCCCTCGCAGCCCCCGCCCTTGCCCCAGTAACCCTGGCACAGCCCAAGGGGTACAAAAACTTCTGGCACTTGGAGTAGCAACTGTGGAAGATGCTCCTAGATGCCTCCGAAGATGCTCCTAGATGCCTCCTTACCACATTAAACCACAGTAAGTGAAGCAGATGTTCGTTACTGTGGGGAAACCTTTGGCTCATATGAGCAGATTTCTTTTGTTTGCACCACTGCTACCATGGCAATAACTTATTTTGGTATGTATAGCTCAAATTGAAGGAAGCCTTCTACTTTTACGTTTGCCTAACATTAGTTATGGATACACTGTCATCGAGAAAGTCATGCTTCTGCCTGGAACGTAATATATGTATTTGACAAAGGTGACTACAACTTAAAAGGAATAATGTGAACTACTTCAGTCCCCTTCCGCTCCCTAATTCGTTTGCTTCACTGGCTCTATTCTTTCTGTTTTGCCAAAATTGAGAAAACAGAAAATACAAGATTAAAAAGACACAGAACGGTATATACTGTTTCTTGCAAACTGAGTTAATTTAAAATTATGTACATTTTCCATTCATATTGGCTTTATTCCTCTCTTACATGGCTGCGCTTAAGATTTAAAATCACTGTCTTTGTGCTAAGCAGTGGCCTTTTGTGCTGTGCATGCTCACCAGGGATATGTTGCATTTTCTGGGGAAAATGTAATTTATACTTGTAAAACTTTAAGGATGACATTACATTAAGTAAAGGGTTTTTTTTGCATGTCATGAATCTGAATGGGGAAGAAGAGGAACTGATCCATGTATGCCTCATTGTTTACTGTGTAAGTGTGCCAGCTCTCTCCTACATCTTTTTCCTGAGGGCTGTAAAGTTTTAGTAGCACTTAGCAAAATGTTCAGAGGAAATACATGCCAATATGATTTTAAGGACAGCATGAGGCATTTTGAAGTAGTGACTCATGTAAAGTGTTAATAAATACAAGTGTACTCAAATTGCTTAAAGCTGCCCTTGTTACATTACGAGGGTGAGAGGTGCTTCTGAAATGCCAAATCAAGATTAAATTATCTTTGAAATTGTCCATCTGTAAACATCTGTCTAATGTATATTGGCTAATTTTCTGACATTTTGTGGCAGGAGGGGCCCACAAACTTCAGAAGCTTTAAAAAGCTTGGTGAAGTTTATGAAGTTTTCAATTTTTCTGTCACTAAGAGTACTTTAAAAATGGGTTCTGATGAGTTCTGTATGAAATGAATAGTGATAAATAGTTGGTTGTCCTTCCCAACCTGGTCACAGAGTGCCAGAATCGCCTGGGGGTGTTGAGAAGGTTATTCCAGTTATTGGTGGCCTGGAAGGCTTCTGGTTGATGTGGTGGAGCAAAGACCCCATGCACTCCCCCTTGTCCTGTTTTAAGTTTCCTGGGCAGGTTTAAGATGTGGGGTGCAGTGGGATGGTGGTAGGGGTCTGCTGTAGATGCCAAGTTCAGCTTTGCTCTAGAAGTCCTTAATGGTACTAGGGAAAGAAATACTACTGGGACATACATGTCTATGGGAAACTTTTATTTTTTAGAGATGATGCTATTAATAATGATAGGGAGGATATTTCTGGACATAGTAGTCAACATACTTCTTCTCCTAATAGTTATTGAATGAAAAGATCACTGTGTTTCAGGCTTAGCTTTGGTATGTAGGAATGACCTTGTGGAAGAGCTGACTAAGAAAAGAGTCTTCAAACAAATGCTTACCATTTAATTAATTTCAAATAGAAAAGTGTCCAAAATATGATCAAAAATCAAGGGGAAATCATTAACTAAATTAATTAAACTGAAGAGATGACATTTTATTTTTTTTAAAACAAAGTCCCCAGACTGTCTGAACCACATGTAAAATGTTTTATTGGAGATGCAAATGGATTAACTGCTTCAGAATAAAGGGCAAGCAGAGATCCTGCACCGCAGTCTGTGGCTTGGAGGTTAAAGGCTTCTGTGAAAATTGTCCAAAGTCAAGCTGAGCTCTTTACAGAGGAGACTGATGCAAATAAAAGAGGTTCTTCAGACATAAGAATGAGGATTGAAATGAAGCCACAATGCATTGAAGGTGTGGTATACCTTAAAAATAATCTGGATATGATTTCAAAGCTAGATATATTTTCTACCTCTACTCTCAACAATAACAGTTCCATTGAAGGTGCTGTATTAAAACCAAGATAATTGGTGTGAGGGCTTGAAAGAGAATCTCTGATTTATAATAAAACCTAAGTGTCTGACCTTCCTGGATCCTGAGAACTGTATGATAGCCATCCCTATATGACCATAAGAATCCCACAAGGTCAAAAGTTGTGTGTATGTTTTCTTCCTCCTAACTTATATTGATTGTTCTTGTAAAATATATTACTTCTCTCTGCAAGTCGTGCGTCAGCTGTTTCATTAGACATCTCAAAATAACATAGGGGACTGATGCATAAAATTTAAAATGTAATCTCAAGCATTTTTGATAGATCAGTCATTTCAGAGCTGCTCACATATGACTGGAGAATGACAACTATATCCCTTGCTGTTGAGAAGAAGTAAATATGACTCGGGCACCTATAGATTGGTTATCCTGACACCAGTTTTGTAAAAGGTTTTGGAACAAGGACATCATTATTAAAGACAAAGAATAATGATGAAAAAGGAGAGAAAAATGAAGCATAATTTTACCATAGCCAGATTGTGCCAGAATAGTCTGATGGTTCTCTTTGGTAGTTGTTGCCTTTCTGAAAAGTGATTTTTTTTTTTTTTTTTCAGGTGTTAAATTTTAGGTAGAGAAAGGAAGTGTTTATGCCATTGCAGAGACCACTGGTATGGTTTCACTGGGAATCTGAGTAGATTTCCAGTGACCATGTTTAAGAAAGATAAATCGAAGTCTGAGAAGTTGTAAGAAAACATCTAAGGAAACAGAGGTACTGTGATCTTGAGGACTGGAGGAGAATAACTTTGCTTAGCCTAGCAAAAGGAAAGATGAGAAGGGTGTGATTATTCTCAGTGACTATATCAAGGGAATAAATAGAAAAGAAAGAGAATTCTTTCCGTTAAAGCACAGTGATGACAAGTGAATCAAAAAATGGGCATAAATAAACTCAGGTTAGCAATTAGGAGCCTTCTGCTATGGAAGTAGGATGTTTCTCAAGCAACCTCTTAGTCAGATGATGCTCGCCTTCCTCTTCTCATGTTCTCTGCAATAGTGTTGTCTGCAATAGGAAATACCTGTTCTGACCAGGACTTGTGGGGTCCACAAGAAGTATTGGTTTTCACAGAGGAACTACTTTAGATCAAAAAGATTTGCACTGAGGAATTTGTGGTGGTTTCTGTGGGCTATTAGCATTGTGTATATCTGTTCAAAGGCTCGTATTCCACTTTGAATAAATGAAAAATAGAGCCTTGAGTATCCATGAAGATAAAATGTGCTGGAGGACATAAAACCTGAAAAAGTTATAAGGTATTTTCATCTCTAGACCTCTTTATTGAGTGGAGTGTATTTAGAATGGAGGCAGTTCACTTTATAAGACATAAAATCCTGTGTACCAATTAGTCTTCTGGGCTTTAAAGTACATTGATATCATGAAGGCAGGAAATGTGGAACTTAAGCAAACAAAGTTTGGTAGTCAAGTGCGTTAGGAAAATGACGATTGAGCTTTAGTGTCGCTGGGACAAAAAATAGCTTGTAGTTTTAGTGCAATGATTTAATCCAATTCCGTTTTTCCCACTTTCCTTTTCTTACCATTTGTAGGGTAGTTTTATATTATTTTTAAAATTTATTTATTTTAAGGTTTCTGCCAAGTGGAAGAAATGTCACTTGGCCATCCCTTCCCCACTGGTGAGGAATGAGATGGCATTTTTGTCCCCATGTGTATGGGGATAGAGCATGTTTTGATTCTTGCAGAGCGATAGAGAAGAGCCCTGGGAAGCGCTAGCAACCCAGTCCGGCAAATATGTGAGGGTGGTTGGGTTATTTTTTTTTTTTATTTTTTTTTTTAAAGACAGAAGCTATGCAGCCTTAAAAGGACTTGTTTAAAT
Organism: Gorsachius goisagi; assembly: GCA_018403395.1. Classification (NCBI taxonomy): domain Eukaryota; kingdom Metazoa; phylum Chordata; class Aves; order Pelecaniformes; family Ardeidae; genus Gorsachius; species Gorsachius goisagi. Next base: position 10,806 of record BOSO01000561.1, read on the forward strand.
TTTTGTGTGTGTGTGCTGAATATGTCAAGTTTGTAAGGAGCCAGCAATTCTTGCATCCTTTTAAAGTGAAATTTATAGAATACTTCACATACTGTTTCTCACCAAAATGCAGATTCTATCTCTTGCTACGGGTCACATCATAAAACTGAATTTAGTGAGAAAGAGTGTGTGGACTGTTTTCATAATTTGCTGTTTAAAAATGGGTCGGGAGGCCAGGATCTGCTGGCTTCTAACAGCCTTGACATAGTGCACTCAGAAGGAACCCCCCTCTCCTCCCCCACACCCTGCAAACCTAAACAAGTCCTTGTAAGGCTATATGAGAAGGATGGCTGATAGCGAAGGATATAGGTGCTATATAAATCATTAAATAAGTGAATTAAATAATGTGAGAAGGACTGGAATGAAATGGAAACCAGAAATGGCAGTAGAAATACAAAACTCCATAGAAATTAGCTGGAGGTTTGAGGCATTTCACGGCTTCTTTGCCTTAAAATTGGTTCAGGTGGTTGGGGAACGTATGGTTTATTCTTATTGTATAAGCATAGCTGAGCTAAGGTCTGAAACCAGAATCTGCAGGGTCTTTTACAAACACTCGGTCTTCGGCTTCCACGAATTGCTAGAGAGAGCAGTGATGGAGGCTTTCTGGATTTCAGGGTATGTGGTTTGCTAATGGGGAACTCAGCAATGTACAGTGCTCGTTTGCCTGTCACTTTTTCAGAATGCTTCCTTGGCTTACAGTTATTTTGCAGCAGGCAAATCCTACGAGCCTTTGAACAAAGTGAAAAATGTGATTGCTGCTTTAGGACAGCTTCATTCTTTCCTGCATGCGTTATATGTCTGGCTTTTCCCATTTTGAGCTCTGGTGATTAGGTTGCACGCTACGCCTGACTTTCCTCCCACCAGGCCCCGTGCTTCACTAGCCATCACTGGATTTAACACCGATCCTCTTCAACGTGTGGCTTTATTATGAAACGGATGTCAGGTTAATGGGCATGAGGTGCTTGGCTTTGCAAGCTGATACAGCAATCTTGTTTTCTATTTTCCGATTCTAAACTTTATTAATTTAGGTATTAGCATGGGTTTAATGCAGTATCGCTTAGATTAGTAAAACGTTAAAATCATTCCTGTAAGTCAAATCCCTTAATGCATCTCCTCATCTGTGAAACTCCTCTGGAATGGCCTTGGCTTAGCCAAGGGCTGCTCTCTAGCATTGGTAACAGGCTGTGAGCTGTGATCTGGCTATGAATAAGTGTAATGCAGTGAAGTCTATCCTGATAAAATTTTTGGCATTACTCCTATTGTATGTAGAACTTTTAAAACATTCGATTTCTGTGGGGCTTGCAGCGTAGCTCTGTCTGCAGGACTCCGACCCTAATCCCTTTAACGTGAATGGGAGTTGTTTCTTCTCTCACTGTAGTCAGTTGAAAAAGTCTGCAGGCTCTGCCCCCCGCTCCCCCAAATATTGCCGGTATGTCAGACAGTCCAGCACTGCCTAAGTATTCTCAGGTGCCTGTCTCATTTTACCTCTGGAAACGGCTTTATTCCCAGACTTTGAAGAGCGGCTCTTGAACTGTGCACTGACTTCATTAGTAACCATCACGACATGGAGGGCAGAACCTTTGCTACTTCATAAGACTCCTTAGTATATTATTACTAATAATTATTAATACACCACGCCACTGTACAGACAGCGCAGGATGCAGCTAAATCCAGCTGTGGATAAATGCTTGCCAACTGTGACAAGTTCATCCTCCTCACCTCTGTTAGTAAGGGACACCTGGCCACTTGAATGCATAAAGTCTCGCGCCACCTTTTCATGTTGTCCTCTCTTTAACACTGAGTAAACTTCAATAGCTGATGCTGTTTTGACATCAGTGGAAGTCACGTGTCACATTCGCCATGGCGTATGCGGTTAACTAGTTCTGCACATTTGAATCCTTCTCTGTGGGATAATGTGGTTGGGAGATGCTGAGTTGGGACAGAACTTTTGTAGAAAAGCATCCTGGCAAGAGGGCGCGGCAAGAGATTTGATTAGGGCAGTGCTGTTCCTGGCTGAGCCTCAGGATTAGATAGATGCCAATATTTGTGGGTTTTGAATGGAGCTGCCCATCAATAACCTGGAGTCCAAAGGGAAGACACCACTCTGCTCTGGAGGAGTTTCAAGGCAGTGGGAAGAACAAAAGCTCCTCAAGGGAAGAACTGGTTTGGCTTACCTTTATTGTTTTGTGACTTTAGAAAATGTCAGTTTTTATTCTGAGAATTGCTTTCTTTGATTTGCAGTAAAAGACCAGACTGTTTCCTTGGCTTTCTTCCCTAGCCACACAGTTTTGGGCAACTTCACATGCAGATTTGAATCTAAATTCTTTGAGTCAGCCTCATCATTGGCATGAAATAGTACAATAAAATCTAAGCGTGATGGATTTCTTTTAAATGAAAAGGTTTGTTATCTTATTAATTTCTCGGGTAGTTTCTAATGAGCACTCAGGCAAATGTTTTTATTACATTCTTTCTTATTTAATTTTTTTGTTTGTCCCCTAAAGGAGAGCTCTTGCTTTTGGCAGCAATTTTTTTTTTTTGGCCACATTTAGATGGAGTATAAGTGTGCAGCCAGCACGCTTTCTTATGCTGCATAATGAAGAAGTATGTGCTATCATTTTGAATTATGAAGAAATTTGTTTTCATAAAACTTTGAATATTCTGTGGGGTGTGCTTATCACAATAGGTACTTTTTATTTCAACAGTGTACTAATTAGCATATTAATACTCTTTAAAAATCCAAGACTGACAGTGAAGGTTTGGGGAAAATAGCACAATGTACTATTTTGTTTTTCTAAGTCATATTTTGCTACTTATTTTCTCAGCTGGTCAGTAAACTACTGTAGATAAAAGTTTCTGTTTATCTGACAGAAGAAGTTTTGTGGGTTTAAAATAGTTTTTCTTTCCTCTAGGAAGGGTGGAGAATGAAAGTAATAGCTTGCTCAAGTCTACTGATAAACTTCAATGAATGTTACTGTCAGCTTAAAAATCGTATTTCTCTATATGCATTCCTGCCAGTTTTACAAGTAAATATGACTAATATGACTTGTACCAGGGAAAGATTAGAAGTTATCTTCTCTCTCTCTCTTCCCCCCCCCCCCCCGAATTAAAGAATAGTTAAGATTGGAAGGGCACCTCTGGAGATCACCTAGTCCAATCTCCTGGGCAGAGGAGTGTCAGCTACAGCAGGTTGCTCAGGCCTGTGTCCAGTCATGTTTTGGGTATGTCCAAAGCTGGAGACTACATAACCTGTTTGGTTTGACCACTCTCACAGTAAAAAATTTTTTCATATGTTTGAGTGGGATTTCAGTCTGTGCCCACTGTTTCTTGTCCTGTTGTTGGGCATCACAGAGAAGCATCTCTACTTCCTCCCCCCATCAGGTACTTCTACACGTCGGTGAGGCCCCCCCCAGGCTTCTCATCTCCAGCTCTCTCAGCCTCCCCTTGTACGAGCAATGCTTCTGCCCCTTAGTCACCTTTGTGGCTCTTTGCTGGAGGACTTGCTCCACTAAGTCCCTGGCTGTCTTGTACTGGGGAGCCCAGAACTGGACCCCACGTTCTGGGTGTGTCTCACCCAGTCTGAGCAGAGGGGAAGGATCCTCTCCCTTGACCTCCTGGTGACACTTTGCCTAATGCAGCTTATGCAGCTTAGGAATCTGTTGGCTGCCTTTGCTGTGAGGGCGTGTTGCTGGCTCACGTTCAGCTTGCTGTCCACCAGAACCAGGACCTTTTCTGCAAAGTTGTTTTCCAGCCCGGTGGCCCTGCTATATTTGACCTGTATGCTGGTCAGTTCTTGCATTACGCCCAAGTGTCCCTAGAGGTCTGGCGGGTCTGCCATGATGTGGGCCTGGCAGGCAACCCTGTCATTAAGTTTGTGTACCTGTGTGCAGTGTAGGCAGCCTGCATACCCGTTAACTTGTGCAGCATTTGACATCCGTAGCTGGCGTGTGGGCCTTGTGATGGCCACCTGATGTAACTGCAGTGATCTGCTAGGAAGCGTGGTCCCAGGCTTGAAATCAATAGCGTGTGCTCGGTTTGTGCACACGGTGTAGGTAAGAATGCATAAGCTTGGTTCTGCACAAAGCTTTCTCTATCCTGGGTACCATAGTGTCTTCCCTTACACCAAAAGGTGAGCTAGTATCCAAAAGGTTTCGACACAAGAAGAATCTTGGTCTCAAAATCC